>JXCR01138378.1:0-64380 GCA_002079205.1 Phalaenopsis hybrid cultivar | reverse complement strand
CGGGAAGAAAAGGGTTCTAAGTTTACCGCCGTTCTCGATCGGGTAGACCATGTAGATGATAGTCTAATAGCTGGATCATTGCTAGACTTACTGCGCAGTCGATACTTTTCTTTTCTGTACCGAGGGAGTAGCTAAGAGCTAGGGTTTTCTGTGATTTGGGTTCCGCAACTAGTTTCTCTCTTCGGATTTTTTCAACCTCCAGTTATCGTTTTAAATGTTCTTCTAGAATTGGGTCGCTGCGATTTTTTATGCCAGTAGTCCCAATCCTTCTTCCAGGGAAGACAACTGAAGGAGAGAGATAAAGCAAACAAAAGTGCTTTTCGTTCTTTTTCTCTGTTCTTGTTGGATTTAAAGAATTTTTTTTTTAATTTGTGTTTTTTAACCGCTGTTCTTTCTCTGATGATAGCATCTGCTTGCGCTCGATCAAACCCATCTCAGTATCTATCCATTCATTGCATCAATTCTTTGTAGGCCATATTTTCACCTTATATTTTTGTATTAATTCACGAAAGCCTGTTGAGCTTTCGTTATCTTATACGAATAGAAGACTTTTGTGTATGGCGTTGGCCTTTACCAGTCTTTCATGTTGGCTGCGTGGGGCAAAAAAACATGAAAGCTGCAGCTCAGCTCTCCAGTCCTCTTCTGATCTTCCATCTGTGTTCCGGGAGTCCNGATGTTGGCGTTACTTACCAGCTAGTGATGGATATAATCTTTTTAAAAGAAAAGAGAAAAAAAGTTGAGGTGTATACGGATGTTGTCCTGGTCAAAAGTAAAATGACAAAGAAACATGAGAAACAACTGACAATAATGCCAAGAGCATATGATCGGTCAAAAGCATAAGAAACACCCGATATCGACAAGCTCCGCGAGGGGTGCAGAACTCTAAGATTCCCCTTTGGGGCGACCAACTTTAAGACTCCCCTCCGAGTCGAACATCGTTAAAACTCCCCTCTGGGGAGAACAATTTGAAGACTAACGTCTGAGGAGAGCAACTTTAAACTCCTTTCCGGGGCGAGTAACTTTAAGACTCCCCTTCGGGCCAATAACTTCAAGGCTCTCCTCAAGGGCGAACAACTTCAAGATTCCCTTACGAGGCAAGCAACTTTAAGGCTCCCCTCCGAGGGGAGCAAGTTGAAGACTCCCCTCCGGAACTATCAACTTTAAGACTTTCTTCAGGGGCGAGCAACTTTAAGACTCCCCTTCGGGATGAACAACTCCTCCAACTTTTCCTGCAACGATCAGCTTCTCCTCTAAACGCCAAAACTCGACAATTTACCCCCGACAGGGAAAACTCTAGAATGACAAACTTATCAGATGACGATGAAAATACCAAAACCAAACGCGAAAAGCGTCCAACAAGAGTTATCATAAATAAATTGTGTTCAAGATTTATTTTATTAATAAATTTTCTTGTCTTTATTCCAATTGTTGCTATCAATGGATGAGAAAATTAGAGAGCTTATTATATGTACTTGAAAATGGCCTGTATGAATCGCGATGCATTTCAAGGACTATAATGCCTTCGCTCTCTCTTCAATAAATATGAGGAATTCATGATGTAAAAGGGACATTTAGGCTCCCCCTCTTTGTAACTCATTTCTTCAATAGAATAAAATGGGCCAGAGAGCCCATAAACACCACATTTTCCCCCGCCGAGGGAAGCCTCTTTTCTTCTCTCCCTCTTTCACTCTCTTTTCCTCAGCTCAACACTATATTTCCTAGACACACTCTATCAAACATATTTGAATTCAAGACTACAAATTTGAGAAATAATAAAAACAAATCCATCATTTGTTTTGTCAAGTTTGTTGTTGTGGACCTTTAGAATTATTTATGTAAGATTAGTGGTTTCTCATTGAAATCTATACCTTGGTACTATTTAGGTTTATCAATTAATTCTTTTAAATTCCAGGCTTCTAAATGCTATAAGTTGATAGATAAATTACAACTTCGGTTTGCTTGTTGGAAGTTTCATTTTTTATCTTTAGCGGGTGAATTTCAATAATTGAAACATACTAGTTGGAGTTGTATTTATTGTTGGTTTTGTACAATTAATATTCCTAAAGATTTGAGGAAAATGATTTGTTCTTTATGTAGTATTTTTTTTTCATAATTTTTTAAACAATAATTCCTCTTCTAAGTTTCATACTATTTGTCGGCTTAATACTTCTAAGCATAAGATATATGTTAGTCATGGTTTGTATAAACTTGACGCGGTTAATCCTATGCGTAAATATAAAATTATTTGTAGACTTTTTAATCTTCCTTCTCTTTGTGCTACTTGGTGTTTTAATCATTATGACTCTATATTGATTAAACATTGAACTAATTCTTCATCTTTTTGGAATATTCTGGTTAAAGCNAAGAGTAACCCTTAAAATGATGCTAGCATCGTCACCAAGCTAATCAACAACTATCAGATCAATAGCATTCTCGTCGACATTAACAGCTTTGTGAACATCCCGTTCAAGTTAGTGTTCGATAAAATAGGTCTTGGCAATGACCGACTAACAGTTTTGGTCGGCATAATCAATGGATTTTCTGGTGAGTGGAAGTGTTGGGAACCATCACTACCGATCACTTATGGATAAAAAAGACAAACAGTTCACCAACATGATAAACTTTCTAGTGGCTGACTTGCTACCCATTTACAACACTATATTGAATCTTCTCTTGCTTAAATCTTTAAAGTTTGTCACTTCTAACCATGCGGTTGTAAAATCTCCGAGTGATGGGGATGTAATCACAATTTGTAACAATCTTGAGTAGTCTTGCACCTATTATCTCTAACTGGTAAGAATCATCTAATACGAACCTTTTAAGCTTGACAACCTGCGGGAATGGGGTCTTGAGACCAATGAGACCACCCATTGGATCCCATTGACCGAAGGTGACATTGATAATTTTTTTTACAAAGGTTTTTGATGCAGAATAGAAGAAGGTGCTTGAAATCACTGAGACATTTTGCATGCTATGTGCCACAACTTGAATGTCAATCCAGTGACATGATGAATGAAGCACAAAACGAAAACACCTGTTATCACGTTGGGTGATTTGATCCGGTTGGAGGTCTAGAAGTTGTTGAAGGCCGACTACATCTAAGAAGTCTGGTATCTGATTTGGGTTTCACATGTCATTATGGTGCATAAGTAAAATGACAAAAAGAAAATGTGCACGAACTTCACTAATTTGAACATCACATGCATGGAGGGCAGCCACCCACTGTCACCGATTGATGTGTCGTGGACATGGTGGTCGAACATTATGTAATGAGATTCATTGATGCTTTCTCTGGATATCACTAAATCAATATGCATTCGACATATGCTGAGAAAATTGCATTCATCATTAATAGGGTCATAAATGAACCAATGGACTCGACGAACAACTAGAACTTGACTCAGTTAAGACTCGATCATGTTCGTACAAATTAGTAAACAAACACTCCCAGACAATTTCTAGATGCNTTGCATTCATCATTAATAGGGTCATAAATGAACCAATGGACTCGACGAACAACTAGAACTTGACTCAGTTAAAACTCGATCATGTTCGTACAAATTAGTAAACAAACAATCCCAGACAATTTCTAGATGTTTGGAGCTTAAATGAACTAAACATTAACATAATCAAACTTGTTCATTTATGTTCAACGACAAAATCACTATTGTTCACAAAGTAACTTGTTAAATGCTCCATATTATGCTCGATGTTAACTTGTATCATATATATAATTTATTTAATTATAGATTTAATAGTAATATATTATTATATCCATAATATTTTTAAAATAATTATAAACTATATATTTATTTTATTAATATATAATTATTAATTCAATATTTATTNCATTTATGTTCAACGACAAAATCACTATTGTTCACAAAGTAACTTGTTAAATGCTCCATATTATGCTCGATGCTAACTTGTACATATATATAAGTTATTTAATTATAGATTTAATAGTAATATATTATTATATCCATAATATTTTAAAAATAATTATAAACTATATATTTATTTTATTAATATATAATTATTAATTCAATATTTATATATGAAAGTTTGGGTGTTAGAAGTGAAAATACATAAAATTTATGAGGTATGTATGAAATGCCCCATAAAATTAACTATAAACTCCCGCAAGCCTCACTTTTCCTCTTCTAAAAAGTGAAAACAAATAGTTTTCTGTCTTCTGATTTCACCCGAAGCATTCAAAACTTTGAGTTACTAAGGTGTTTAAGCATCAAAGACAACGACGAAATCGCGAGGTGCAAGAATCTCTANGTCTTCTGATTTCACCCGAAGCATTCAAAACTTTGAGTTACTAAGGTGTTTAAGCATCAAAGACAACGACGAGATTGAGAGGTGCAAGAATCTCTGAAACTTTAGTCTCTCGTATATCTCCCCTTTTCACTTTGATGGTAAGTCATATCCAATTAATAATTGTTGTTGAGAATGTACATTGTAATCATTGTAAGTTATATATGATTAAGAAAAAGGATAACGCAGCCACTCAATATAAATTATATCTACGAAATTGTCAAAAAAGGTAGGGAAAATGACACACATATTGATACGTAAAAATCAATATTTACATTTAAATGTGGGGTTTGGTGCAAACTTGTATGTATGATCAAGCTAAATACGAGATAACATCACATATGATAATGTTTTATGAGTTACAATTCAATTTTACAAAGTTTATAATCGATTAATTAATANTGATGGTAAGTCATATCCAATTAATAATTGTTGTTGAGAATGTACATTGTAATCATTGTAAGTTATATATGACTAAGAAAAAGGATAACGCAGCCACTCAATATAATTTATATCTACAAAATTGTCAAAAAAGGTAGGGAAAATGACACGCATATTGATACGTAAAAATCAATATTTACATTTAAATGTGAGGTTTGGTGCAAACTTGGAAGCATGATCAAGCTAAATACGAGATAACATCACATATATAATGTTTTATGAGTTACAATTCAATTTTACAAAGTTTATAATCGATTAATTAATGGTGTGATCTAATTTGTAAAATTATTTATGGAACTTTTATGTAAAATCTGGACGCTCGTTTGAATTTTTAGCTCATTTAAATATCTGTTCACTTGTCATAAATAAATCAAGCACAAATCAAGTCCAAACATTGAAAATTCTAAATTANAAAATCTGTTCACTTGTCATAAATAAATCAAGCACAAATCAAGTCCAAACATTGAAAATTCTAAATTAAAAACCTTGAACAATAAATGAAAGCTCAACACAAGCTCAAATCAAACAACAACAACTTATAATTATATTAAGCCAAGTCTGAAATGTGATATAGTTGGCTCGACTTTGCTCAATTACAACCCTAATCATTAGTGTGGGAGTGGATTATTATAATGTAATGCCTTTTATTTCTAAGGATGTTGGCGTTACTTACCAGCTAGTGATGGATATAATCTTTTTAAAAGAAAAGAGAAAAAAAGTTGAGGTGTATACGGATGTTGTCCTGGTCAAAAGTAAAATGACAAAGAAACATGAGAAACAACTGACAATAATGCCAAGAGCATATGATCGGTCAAAAGCATAAGAAACACCCGATATCGACAAGCTCCGCGAGGGGTGCAGAACTCTAAGATTCCCCTTTGGGGCGACCAACTTTAAGACTCCCCTCCGAGTCGAACATCGTTAAAACTCCCCTCTGGGGAGAACAATTTGAAGACTAACGTCTGAGGAGAGCAACTTTAAACTCCTTTCCGGGGCGAGTAACTTTAAGACTCCCCTTCGGGCCAATAACTTCAAGGCTCTCCTCAAGGGCGAACAACTTCAAGATTCCCTTACGAGGCAAGCAACTTTAAGGCTCCCCTCCGAGGGGAGCAAGTTGAAGACTCCCCTCCGGAACTATCAACTTTAAGACTTTCTTCAGGGGCGAGCAACTTTAAGACTCCCCTTCGGGATGAACAACTCCTCCAACTTTTCCTGCAACGATCAGCTTCTCCTCTAAACGCCAAAACTCGACAATTTACCCCCGACAGGGAAAACTCTAGAATGACAAACTTATCAGATGACGATGAAAATACCAAAACCAAACGCGAAAAGCGTCCAACAAGAGTTATCATAAATAAATTGTGTTCAAGATTTATTTTATTAATAAATTTTCTTGTCTTTATTCCAATTGTTGCTATCAATGGATGAGAAAATTAGAGAGCTTATTATATGTACTTGAAAATGGCCTGTATGAATCGCGATGCATTTCAAGGACTATAATGCCTTCGCTCTCTCTTCAATAAATATGAGGAATTCATGATGTAAAAGGGACATTTAGGCTCCCCCTCTTTGTAACTCATTTCTTCAATAGAATAAAATGGGCCAGAGAGCCCATAAACACCACATTTTCCCCCGCCGAGGGAAGCCTCTTTTCTTCTCTCCCTCTTTCACTCTCTTTTCCTCAGCTCAACACTATATTTCCTAGACACACTCTATCAAACATATTTGAATTCAAGACTACAAATTTGAGAAATAATAAAAACAAATCCATCATTTGTTTTGTCAAGTTTGTTGTTGTGGACCTTTAGAATTATTTATGTAAGATTAGTGGTTTCTCATTGAAATCTATACCTTGGTACTATTTAGGTTTATCAATTAATTCTTTTAAATTCCAGGCTTCTAAATGCTATAAGTTGATAGATAAATTACAACTTCGGTTTGCTTGTTGGAAGTTTCATTTTTTATCTTTAGCGGGTGAATTTCAATAATTGAAACATACTAGTTGGAGTTGTATTTATTGTTGGTTTTGTACAATTAATATTCCTAAAGATTTGAGGAAAATGATTTGTTCTTTATGTAGTATTTTTTTTTCATAATTTTTTAAACAATAATTCCTCTTCTAAGTTTCATACTATTTGTCGGCTTAATACTTCTAAGCATAAGATATATGTTAGTCATGGTTTGTATAAACTTGACGCGGTTAATCCTATGCGTAAATATAAAATTATTTGTAGACTTTTTAATCTTCCTTCTCTTTGTGCTACTTGGTGTTTTAATCATTATGACTCTATATTGATTAAACATTGAACTAATTCTTCATCTTTTTGGAATATTCTGGTTAAAGCGGCTTCTAGAATTACATATGGTTTACATTTTCAAATTACTTCTCAAAGTTCTCATTTTTTTTTATCCTTGGCTAAATGGTTTTTCTCTTTTTGAGAAGTTTGGTAATGAGGTTTTTAATTGGTTTAATATTCCTACTTTTGTTAAAGTAGGTGATGTTATTCTTAATGATAACTAGAATTTATTTTCCTCTTACGTTATTCCGAAAGCTTGTACAAGATCTATTAAGGAGATTCCTTTGATATTTAGTTTTATTAATCATCTTTGGAAGAGTCATGATAAGTATGATGATAAATTCAATTATGATCTAATATTTGATAATTGTTCTTTAGTTAATTGGTACATGTATGTTTCTTTTCAATGTTACTCCATTAGATTTGTTATCCTCACTTTGATAATTCTACTTTATGGTATGAAAACTAGTGATGTATTGTCTGCTATAGGCATTAATATAAATCAGTTTTATGTTTTATGCTTCAATCATAACGAATCTTACAATAATTTATTTTTTGAATGTAACTTTGCTCATTCTTTATTAAAGAAATGTATTCCTTATGAGAAATTGTCTTTTGAGTGGAAATATGTTTCATATTCTCTCTTAAGTGGATTTTATTTAATCTATTATTATTCAAAGATTTCAGTTGCTAACAGTCTGTGTTACTTCTTATAACATTTTGTAGGAGATGACTGATAGAATTTTTAATAATTCCTACTCTTCGATGGATGCCTTGGTTTCAAAATTCATGAGATGATTAAAAGGAAGAGTAGAAGATAGAAGCTTAAAGACAATATTCTTGTTTTTTATGAAAGATCTCTATAAACTTTGGTTCTTTTCCAATTTTTCGGTTTCAGTTTTGTTTTTTTCTTCTTTTTTGATTTTTTTTTTGGGTTTTGTTTCATGCTGTATTGTTTTATTAATTTTTTTTGTTAGTTTCTCTTTCATGGTATTTATTTTTATGTGGAGTTTTTTTCTTTTCTTTTGGATCTATTTTTTTCTTGGTTGGTGTTTGTTTTAGAGCTTCTTTGGATATTTTAATGATGTTTTATTAATATTTCATATATTACATCAGTTATTCCTGTGTGGTTATTTTTGATAATAACTATGATGTACCCAAACCTTGCTATGAGACTTTGTCATCTTTAGAGATTCTATCTAGGTGTACTCACTTACTTTTACCTGGTTTCATTAAATTTGAACGAAAATTTTCAACCATTGAATGAAAATTTTAATTGGCTGTGGAGGTTTATTTGGGGTTATTTCATATATGCTGTCTGGTTTAAGTATCCTTATTTATTTTTTTACTGGAATACTATTTATTTATTTTTTTGTTAGTGTTTCTATGTATTTGGTTAGCTTTGGTTGAACTATAATTTTCTCATTCTATTATTGTCTTTCGGTTATCCTTTATGCAACCATTGTGTTTTTTTTTTATAATTGGATGATATTCATATGTTCGTTTATCTGCTCTCATTTTGGTTGATGATTGCTGCTTTGCTAGTTTCGGTTGCCTTGTTAGTTTTTAATTTCCTTACATTTATGCCAGTAGATTTTTGACTATTTTTATGTTGTTGTTCCTTGTAGCGTTCTTGTTGTTGTTCATTGCATCATTCTTTATTATGTTGCTGTGGATATTGTTTATGGATTATTATGACAGTTTTTGGTTCATTAAATTTGTATGAGTTTTTTTTTTTTTCAATTGCTTAATGAATGCTTACCTTTTTTGATTAGTCTCTTTTGCATTGGCTTCAATTTTTCTTTCTTTTCTACCCTTTTTCTTCCTTCATAGAGGTTCTGTGATTGTTTGATTTTTATTTTGCCTCTCGAGCTTGTGTCACTTTGGTTTCTGATCCTAATGGTGCAAGTTCTAGTAGTGTTAATTGTTGTCGATTCTTATACTTTTTGCTCTTCTTCAATTGTTGAAATATGTTATTGCTTTTCTAGTGTATCATGTGATTTTTCAATTTTTTTATGTTGTTTTGCTGATTGTTGCTGATCCTAGTGGAATTGTTCTTAGGCCCTTCTATGTTGCTGTTTGAAGAGTCCTGAGTCCTGTGCAGTTGGTAGATTCTTCTTGCTAATGGTACTTCACAGTTTGTTGCTGATCCAAGCGAGGCTTTTGTTGATGTTCCTAGCGCAGTTGTGGTTTTTGTTAGATATCTTTTGCTGCTGGTAGAGTCTTATTGTTGTTGGGAGAGTTTTATTGCAATTTGTGCTGTAGCGTTATTATTGTGTTCTTGTTGGCAGTTGTTTTATTTTTTGTGATTGTATTTTGTAGGTTAGTTTTTTTTTTTGTTCTGTTTTTGTCTTTGTTTGTGCCAGTTGTAGCTTTTATTTATTTTTAATAAAAGTGAGCATGACTCACATTTTCTCAAAAATATGAAATCAATAAATGTAAATAGTATGTAAAGCTCTCTTTAATTTGTTAGTAAAGACAATATATATCAAATTTATTAAGAAAATAAAATTAATTAAATTTAAGTCATATTTGATCAAAAATTTACTAAGAGCTGGGTATTACAAGACCACTAGGAAGAAATATCAAAGAATTTATGTGATGAACAATTTAGTGATATAATTTAATTATAACTTATTAGAAAAATATTTAAATATTTTCTAATTTTTGTCATCATCATTTTAATTTTCGGAGGTCATAAATTTTTTTTTTTTTTCACATATTCTGTAATATGAGTTGAATATTTTTCCAGATTAAAAAAAAAAAATCAGTTCCCAGAAAATAATTAATTTTATGATTTCTATAAATTCTAGGATGTTTATCCTCTCCTTCTCTCTCTACATTTATAGTGATAAAGATCATTTCTACTTTTTAACGAGATATCAATCTGGCTTTTGAACGAAGGATCAGGGACTCATGGGGCCAGTGGGAGGAAGAAGATAACTTTCTCCATCGCATTTCTTCGAGGGGCTTTACGGGAAGAAAAGGGTTCTAAGTTTACCGCCGTTCTCGATCGGGTAGACCATGTAGATGANAAAAGAGAGAAGAAAAGAGAAGTTAGATGTTAAATGAACTTAGCTAGTATACACCACACAAAACACTCTTCTACTGCATTTTTTGCTACAAACTATCAGGTCATTGTGAGTTTTTTCGTCGAGAAATTTTTATTCATGCCACGCACATAACATTGACATTTTTTATGTGATGATAAAGTTTTGAGTGTCGTAAACCTAAATGTAAAAATTTAGGCATTGGATATTTATGTACATATATTTACATACCTCTTTTTCTTTTCAATATTACTGCATCTATTAATTCATAACTGCACCTTTCTTGTGCAGAGAACGGTGAATACATTGAAAGGTGGCTTTCTACTCTTCAAAACTTTTGAAGTACGCAATCAGGGCTTAGCCTCTAACTTGTTTTAAAAGCTCTGTGTATTAATTTATGTGGCAGGAATAGATGGGAGAGAAATGGTTTTGCTTGATGAATGAGCATCTCTAATTATCCAGTGATGCGAAACAAAACAAAACATTTGCTGCAAGTTATTGAACCCATAGGAGTGAAGAAGCAACAATTTATTAACTGTTGTACCTTTTATTTAAGTAAAGAAATTATTGAAAGATCATTACTTTCAATTATTTCCCCCTCTTTTTATTTCTATGGTTGATCTTTGAGACTTGTACTTAATCTTTTTTAATCATGTTCTTGTGTGTAAGTCAGAGTAAGCTTTAGTTTGCAAGCCTAGTTAGCACATATTTTTGTTACAAATGTTTCATTTTTATTCCTTTAAAAGATCAGGCTCGTCCACCAGTTCATGGTAGTAATTAAAGGGGCATTCACATATGTACCATCAACTTGCCATGTATTTGCATATATAATACCTAAATTTTATATTTTACATTTCTATCTCCTATATCTTTCTTATCACCTTAAAAATGCTACCTTTTTTATTTCTAATAATTGCAATATTTGTGGAATTCATGCACTTATCCCATGTTTTTGAAGCGGTGACGATTCCATTCTTCCCGATGTTAATTGGAAACGTTGTATTTTTTTATTAATTATATTTAATAAAGTGTAAATGTCGTTTTTAATGCGATCAGAAAGGGCCTGCCAGAGCGTTTACTGCAATGGTGAGGTTTTACTTGAAAGGGCAGTTGTCATTATTAGAGTTCCGTCCGCTTCAGATTTTTTGCCTTGTGTTGCAGATAAATTTTTCTCAGTCATTCGTGAAGGTTCTTTTTAAATATTAAATCAGTCTAATCCTTGAGATATAAATTTTAAAGCACAAAAGAGTAGCAAGAGATATTGAAAAAAAAAAAAAACTAAAACGAAGGGATATTACTTCATTAATTGTTTAGAAATTTTGGATGAATATAAATGAGGGAGAGAGATTTCTATTTATACATTTCTTCTAAATTTTTAGAATTTATTAGAAAAAACTTCTATATACTTCGGTCTTTATATGTATATATGATCCTAGACTATCCTTGAGTTCTATTTGAAGTTTTTTTCCTAACAATTTTTTTTATAATGTGATGGAACCTTCTATAGTTTCTTGGATTATTCTCTCTAAATTTTACTAGATTATTCTTTCTTGTGGCAAAATTGATGTGGCTCACCTTTTCTTGAGATTGAAGTGTGTGACACTCCTCTATCTAAGCTCGTAATGCCCTTATTGCGCCTTTCACTTGATACCATTGGTTCTTTCTATTTTCACTTGTTTTTATGTCTCATTTTTTGTCTGCCCATTAATGCATTCTTCTTGTAGCCTTATGTCATGTGACTCGAGCTAACTCCCTTTATTTGTTCAAGAATTTGACAAACTTGAAGATTGTTGGGTTTTTTTTTTTCATGCTTGATTGTATGGGAGAGGGTTGCCATGCAACAAGTTTTCATGCCTAGCGGCTCAGTCTCTGGCTCCAACCTATTTAGATGGCTCATCTTCTTTCTTGGTGATAGCTTCTTTGGTAAACCACTTTTATACTCTTCGAGTACCGTTGCTACCTCCCTCGACATATCTTCTTGGGTTTTTGTTTTTTCATTAAGAAGAATAGTTAAATAGCTTCTCTCTTCTTGTGGAATGGCCTTCGTGAATTGGATGACTGATAACATCCTAGCTTTTTTCTTGCTAGTTCTTATTGTTGGCACTAAAGAAGCTTGATTGCCTTCCATAATACATATGCTTATGTCGAAGGATGTTGGAAATGTTCTAACTTGATCCAAGAAGTCTAGATCCATAACAACTTTAAAATAATTTATTGGACTTATATAGAAGTCTAATGTACTTCAACAAGCTCCAGTATTGGTCTTTACTCCTTTGGCTATTTCATGAATTGGCATTACTGCTGAATTGATTTTCTTGATGGAGCCTCCTTTTTCAGTTATTTGCAGTCCCAACCTTTTTGCTTGTTCGGTGGAGGTGAAGTTCTGAGAACTTGTATCCACAATTGCTCTAGTGGTCTTCTCATTTCTTACCATCTCCACGAAGTGTAACCCTTTTGCTTGGGGTTTTGTTGAAGTTTGCATCTCATTCAAAAGTTGCATTGACCCTACTTGTGCCGCCATATTACTTCCTATTGCTTCTTCTTCATGATGACTCGCTAGTCGAGCATTCATTGCTTTATTTGAGGACATTCCCTTGCCCAATGAGGTCCTCCATAAAGGAAGGAGTTGTTATGTGGCTTAGTTTGATTGGTATTAAGCTTCCCTTTGTCTTTGCCCTTGGATGAGGTCGATTCATGTCAGGTTTTCTTATTGTGTTGGTCTTTGTTATCCCCACTTTTATCATAAGCACTCTTGTTTTCAGAGACCGCAATGGTAATAACAATATTATGCACTTGCGCCTCCTAAGCTCTATCTTACACCCACGGGCTCTAGTCCATATGCATTGACTTTTGGGTCCGTACAGTTCTTCCCTTGGAAGTCGAATTACCTTCATTGTGATTTGTTATAAGTAACACTATAAACAACAAGACAAACATTCAACTGCAATTGGAAGAGTTGGATAACTTTGACGGGTTGAGGTTACAAGCCCAACAAAGTCTCATACTATATCGCGCTCGAATGGCTAGAGCCCGTGATAAACTTGTGAGACCCCATACTTTTTGCGATTGGAGACATGGTATTAGTTTTGCTTTGTCCCATACTGACTCACCGCCGTACACATAGAAAATTTGAACCCAACTGAGAGGGTCCGTTCATGGTCGAGAAGGTTTACGAAGGAGGAGCAAACATGCTAGTGGACTTAGATGGAGTTCACCCCATGCCCCAGATCAACAAGGGAATATTTGAAGATGTATTATGCTTAGGCATAACTGGTACTTGATCTGACGAAAAACCAAAGGTCACATGACGGGCTATCAGAAAACTAGCAACCTAAATTCCTCTAATTATGAAACCAACAAATTTAATTGAGAGCATCCAATGATTTTTTTTTTATTTTGGAAAGAAGTGATGAATTGTGACCATCAGTTATGTAATCAACTATTAATTAATGACTAATCAAAAATCATTTTTTCGACATAAATCAACGGCCTTGACCCATGAGATATATAACTGATGAATATTCAACCGCTAATCGATGATTTTGCTTTCAACATAAATCCATGAGTATAGTCTTTGGTAAGTTCTCAGATGATAAAAAATTTAGGAAATGTCATCATTCCTTAGATTATTAACAAGCATAAAAGCTATGTCCTTTTTACTGTCGAAAAATTATTAGTTTATATTTAACAGAAGGGTTTTTTAACTCAACGATCACTTTAGATAATTAGAAATAGCCTGAATTCATGTAGTGACTATTTAAATATTTTTCTACCCAACCAAGAGGCTCTAGACATTAATAAAGATTAATCTTGAATGTAAATCATTTTATTAGAATTTTAAGGATTATATTAGGGGTGAAGGTGACATTGATAACCACTAGTTCACTTAGATCCATAAGGCAAATAGTTCGTTTAGTTCACTCAAGCTAGCTATCATTATTCATGGCTTTTTTTTCTTTTAATGTTTCCACCATGAAAAGCCTTGAGTTTATATAATGTAATGGCATCAGATTTGATCTAGCAAGATAATGTCAATATCTCTCTATTTTTTCACATCTTTATTGAAATTCTTAAAAATAAAGTTAATGAAGTTTCTGTAAGAAATTATCATAATAAATATTATTTTTAAAAGAAGAGTTTGTATAGTCACTTCTAATAAGAACACTATATTTTACTTCTTATTTTCAAAAATCTTGACCGTCTTTCCTTTTATCTTAGTAGAAGATTTATAAAATTTGGTATTATTTTTTCTCTCAATACGAGAAAGCTAACCCAACTAAGATCTTTAATTTTGAAGAGAAACAACTTATTTGAGATTCTATAATGTAGCTCAACTAATGCTCCAATTATGAAGGCTTATCTGTTTTACTTTAATTTGTAGACTTGCTTGTTCTCATCTTAAGGAGGTGCAACAAATGCTAGTTTCTTCATCTTTCTTTTTCATATCTCATTGGGTAGATTATTGGAAATTATTTTCAATTTGATTGTAAAAAATATCTTGAAATTAGTGATGAATATGTGCCTTTTATGAAGTTAAATAGTACTTAGTCAGATTCAATATTATAAAGAGACATCTACTTACAAAAAAATATTATAGAAATTGAAGCCTCAATATAATCCACTTAGCCATCCAACTTCATTGTATTCATGGCTCCATTAAAGTTAAGTATACCAATCATCTTTATTTTGAATAGTTGATATCTTTTGCAAAAAGAATGCTCTTCATCTTTATATTTCGAATCTTCCTTTTACCTTCTTAAAATTTCATCGAGTTCTCATGTTCATGACATTAAGTTCTCCTTTTGGGATTGATCTTATTTATACATGGTCCTGTTCCACATCTGCATTTTGATTTATTTTCTTAGAGTTTTTATTGTGATAGCTATATGCCTTTCGAGCAATATATCTTATATACACATCATGCCGTTGGAGCTCTTTTATTATTTGGTTGTCATCATGATTTTCCCTTATCTTCTTGAGGTTTCTTTTAGGGATAAGAGTACTTCTCCCATACTCATATAGTTAGTGTTTATCAACTTTTTGTATCGTTGACTATCTTTGAATCGACCTTTATGATAACAAAAATATAATCCATAAGCCTTTACAAAAATAAGATTGCACAAATTAAATAAAGGTAACATGGAGAAAGAAATTAATCTTGTAGTTTTATTAATAAAGAAAAGCTAGATAAACGTATGAAAAATAAGAAATACTAAATTTGAAAACTGAAGGCAAGCTTTTGTGCATTTGAATACATCTCTAAATATGAAGACTGAAGACTAGCTTTTGTACATATAATAAGGAAACTTCTTTATCATTCTCACTCTAATTTGTTGGCTTACGATATGCTTGCTCATCCTAAATAAGACTTTGTGCCCTATAAGTTGTGTTTTATAACATTTCATTTCTCTTTATAAAATAGGATAGGACAACCATAACATGGACTTCAACATTATTACCTTTGTTGACAATATTGTTATGTGAAAATAATGTGGAAGCGTAGAAATTTACACAACAATTGGACACAAATATTTATGTGGTTCAGCGTTAAATTGATTCACTGACATCCATGTGGTAAGAGATTTCACTAGCAATGGATGGAGAGAAAGAAAGAACTACTTGGGATTAGAACTCAACTCTTCTCACCATAACTCACACGTGAGCTTGATATCCTTTATATAGAAAAAGATTAGACCATACAAGGAAATACCCAAAAAAGAAACAAATCAATTATAACATAATAAAATTCATAAATATAACAATCTCTATCTCATCTCTTACTTCCAGATAAGTGAGAGATGATCAACTGAGCTCCAACTAAAAACCAACTAGACCAACATGATTGCTTACGTACCCCCCATCCTAAAGAGATTAAGCCTAGCTTAGTTCTTCAAAATGCTCGACTGGGCAATCAGTCCCGAGCTCGGATGTTCATCAAACTCCTGCAATATATGAACTTTTGCACTGGTAGTACCTTTGTGAACACATTTACTGGATTCTCCTCCGTATAAATCTTCTTCAATAAAGTCCCGAACAAAGTGGTACCTTACATCAATGTGTTGGTATGAGCATGTTGAACTAGATTTGTAGTCAAGAATATTACACTCTAACTATCATATAATATCATCATAAACTCCTGATCAATACTCAAGTCTTTCAATAGGCCCTGCATCCATATTGCTTCTTGTCATGTACTCAGCTTCCATAACAGACAAAATAATAGTAGACTGAAGAAATGACCTCCAACTGACTGGACCTACTGCCAATATAAATAAATAGCCTATCATAGATCTTTACCTATCTATATCACATGCATAGTCTGAGTCAATGTGCCTACACACAAATCTACAATAGATAACTACCTCTTAAACACCAAGCCAACATCAGGTGTACCCTTTAGATACCTCGTAATACTCTTCATATCTTGTCAATGTCTCATTCCTGAATCATGCATAAACCTGCTCACAACACCAACTGCTTGTACAATGTCTGGTCTACTGCAAACCATGACATACATCTCACTGCCCCTTATACTAGCATAATGAACCGATCGCATATCTTCCTCTCCTAATCATCTTTAAAACACATATCTAAACTCAAATGAAAGTGAGATGCAATGGCTTGACTCACCGCCTTACTCGAGTCATCAAACCCAAATTTCATTAGCACCTTCTTATGGTAAGTTTCTTGGGAAAGCCAAACTTTTCCAACTGACTTGTCCTTGAGAATCTCCATGTCAAGAATTCTGCAAGCTTCACCCAACTCCTTCATTTTCAAATGCTTAGACAGTTGATTCACCAACCTCAATTTGGCTGACAGATGCAATCAACATATAGAAGTAAGTGAGAACTCACTGTTGGCTTACTTTTTGAAATATGCACAATAATCATACTGGCTCCTTTTGTGCTCCTACCCCCTCATGAACTGATCAATTTTCTTATGCCACTGATGTGGTGTTTGCTTCAACCCATATAAAGACTTGTCTAGTTTACAAACCAAGTCTTTCGATGATTCAAATCCAGGCAGTTGCAAAATATAGATCTCCTCTTGTAATTCTCTATGTAGGAATGCAACTATCACATTGAGTTATTCTAAGATCAGATCTTATTGTGTTACAAGTGCTAAGAGAACACAGATTAAGGGATGTTTGACCACTTGAGAGAACACTACGTCAAAATTAATCCCTTCTCATTTCACAAACCTTTTTTGTCACTAATATTTTCTTGTACTGCACATCAACTCCATGAGATCTTTCCTTCTTTGAATACACCCATTTGCACCTGATGGCTTTCCTTCTTGTAGGAAGCTTCACCAACTTCCAAATACCATCCTTCCAAAGAGACTCCATCTCCTTATCAATTGCCACTCTCCAAAGATCACAGTCTGAGCTCTCCAACTCTTCTTTGTAGTGACAAGAAATTTTTGCCTATGTGTCTGAAAGTGTAAATGCAATTTGATCCCTCAAACAAGCTAGTTTTGGGACATTCTGACACCTGGTTCTGCTCCTAGCAATAGGCTCATGAGCAAGAATTTTAATCTCAACATTTTCTTCCACCACATCCAGAGAACTATTAACAGATAACTTCTGAGCTACAACTAAATCATATATCTGAGCCAATGAGAATGAACTCTGTGGAACTAATGTAGTTGCATCAAACTTCAAACTCTGTTGTATATCGATGGTCCCAGTAGAATTCTCCACCTGCTTTGAGTCCCGATTTTTCAACAAGCTTTCCTCGTCGAATGTAACATCCCTGCTAATGACAATCTTTCTTTCTGACGGATCATAAAACTTGAAGCCCTTGACTCCACGCCTGATGCCAACAAAGATCGCTTTCTTTGCTCGTGACTTCAGTTTATCATTCTGCACTTGATATTTAGCTGGACGCCCAAACACTCTCTATTATGATGTCTTAATCACATCTCATTTGGGATCTTCTGTCCAATAGATGCAGAAAGCAGATGATTCACCAAGTGACATGCATATTCTATGGTTTCGGCCGAATAGATTCTATCCAAACAAGCATTGGATAACATACATATAACTTTCTCCACGAAAGTTTGATTCATCCTCTTTGTCACCCTGTATTACTGTGGTGTCTCTTGTACAACGAATTAGTGCTTTATGCCAGCTCTCTGACACTCTTGCAAGAATGCATCTGAAGTTTATTCGTCCCCATTATCTGATCTAGTGCATCAGATATTTTTACCGGAGTCTCCACCCACTTCTTTCAAGTAATGAAAATCCCTAGCACTTCATTTTTGTGCTTCATGATATACACCCAAATATACCTGAAGTAATTATCAATAAAAGAGACAAAGTATCTTTGCCTACTAAATGATGTTGTCTTCATCGGGCCCCAAACATATGTATGAACATACTCTAAAATACTTTTTGTAGTGTAGATAACAGTCCCAAAATATACTCGTGTCTTTTTGTCAAACACTTAATGTTCACATAAATTAATTTTGTAGGTGCTCACACCTTTGATTTATCCTTTTTTCACAAAAGCCTGAAGTGAAGCTTTTCTAGCATGAGCTATCCACATATGCCAGAACATAGTAGCATCAGAATAATTATCTGCAACAACAACAGTTCCAGTCACTTTATTACCCTGAAGATAATAAAGGTTGTGATGGTGAACTTCCTTCATAAAAAGCAGTGCTCCTTGACATATCATCAAAACTCCTGCTTCAATAAGAACCTTGTAGCCCTTCGACTCTAAAGCCCCAACTTACAACAAAATTTTCCTGATATTTAGAATATGTTTAACATCTGTCAGCTCCCTCACAATACCATCATGTATTCTGATAAAAATACTCCCTACACCAATAACATGACAAGTTTGATCATTGCTCATAGTCACTACACTGATATCCAGCTTATTGTACGAACAAACCCATCATCGATGGGGATAAATGTGATAGGCAGCACTTGTATCCAAAATTCAGTATGAATCATCTATAAACAAACTGTGAGAAACTCAGATAATGATACATCTTAATCTGTCTCTTAAATAATACTGACTTTTGCCTCAGATACAACTGTCTTTCCCTTCTCCTTTAACTTCAGAAAACCTTTCTTCCAAAGATCTGTTTTTAAACAAAAAAACACTGATTTTTCCCAAAGACTATGCCACGAAACTTGTCCCACTTTTAAGAAGTGTCACTGTTGCCACCTTTCTTTGACCAATTCTTTTTCTTCTTTTTTCATATATGCTATGTTGGAGTGAAAGTGTCTTAGCTAATTCCATCTTTACAGGTTCCTTGACCATTCAACAGAACTTATGATTCAATAGTGTCGTAGTCACTTCGCCATAATTCAAGAAAATTTGCTCATAAATGAGAGTCATGGTAACATTTTCATATACATCCGGGAGCAAATTCAACAGAAGAAGCGCCTTGTTTTCATCTCTAACCTCCTCTTTTAAATTTAACAAATCTATCAACAGCTTTGTGAAATCATTCAAGTGCTTATTAATAGTAACCCCTCGTCTCTCTGCAATCTATAAATTCAGAGATGATTCTCTATGCTCTTCGTGAGATAGCTATTCTCCAACATCCTCCACAATTTCCATGCAGAAGTTTTCATCATCACACCATATTTGATTTTCTGTGTTAAGCAATCTCGGATCAGACCACAAGCACTCATGTTCATTTTCAATCAATCTCTCTTTGACATTTATTCAGGACATTTCTCACTATCCAGGACTTCCTTCAGATTCAGAGACACAACACATCCATCACCTCGTATCGTCACATGCAGAATTTTTCTTTGCCGTCAAATTTTATCACATCAATTTTGACGGGATGCATAACCACCCGATAAATCTATTTTTCCACTGTCATAGCGGATGTTGAAGAACTTACTTGTGCTAGCAATTATTTTTGTCACTTTAAGAACCTCTTTTTCCAAAAACTTATTCGTCATGAAAAAAAAAAAATCTTTTGTTTTTTTTCCTTCTACTCCCAAAAAATTGAAATGCTCTTTCTGTTTAAGAAAAATTTATTATTATTTTTTTTGGGCGAAACTCAAAGCTTTTCCGGGTTCCATAGAATTCCTCCTTTTCTTCTAACAAAACTTTCCTTTAAAAAGCAGAAATTCCTTGTTAGAAATTCCTGATTTTTCTTAAGGCAGAAATTCCTTTCCTTCTAAAACCTTTCTGTTCCACCGAAGTTACGCGAAGCCTTTCCTTTGCCGAACTGCCATCCGAAGGAAGACCAACGGCTCCCACGTGCAGACCGAAGTTTTTTTGGATTTTTTTTTTCCTTGCCCCGAACTGGCCGGATCACGCCACACCTCGCCGGAACCTCCTTTTGCCACCCATCTGCACGTCGGACCTGCCGCAAAAGCTCCGGCAACACACGCCGGATGTGCTATCTACACTGATCTTTAATCCGATTAAGGATCTCACTCTGATACCAATTGTTATATTGAAACGATGTGAAAATGTAGAAATTCACACAATAACAATCAAACACATTGGGTTACATGATTCGGCGATAAATTGATTCGTTTATGTCCACGGCAAATGAGATTTCACCAGATGTGAAAAAAGAAAGAACCTTGGAATTACAAGAGCTCTTCTCACCATATGAGTCTTATATCCTTTATATAGAAGAAGATTATGTTATACAACAAAAAGACTGTAAATCAATTATAATATACCCATTAAATAAAAATCATAAATTTAACAAATATGACTCACAATTGTGATTGACATTTATTATAGGACATTATTACTCTAAATAGGAGAGATGATATGAGCATCACTGTTGTCAATGGCTCCAAGTTAGCGGTCTGACTTTGCTCGATTATTGTAATCACTATATAACTATGGCTGTCATGGGCTCCCAAGTTTTTTATCACGCAGTGATTTTTGGATCTTTGGCACCCGACGGCCTTCGCTCTCCGGTTCTTAATCCTTAAATTCTTGGCTCTCATGATTTGGTGCTGGAGAATTTCATGAAATACTTTCCACTTAGCTCTCTTATGGTTATGAAATTCTCTCAGTACTATTGGAGACTTGGCCTGAGATCCTCTCAGAGACATCATAAACCTTCAGCTAAAATTTTAGAGAGTTAATCCCTTTCTTTCCAATATGTCCAAACTTGTTAGAATCTGNTATTATAGGACATTATTACTCTAAATAGGAGAGATGATATGAGCATCACTGTTGTCAATGGCACCAAGTTAGCGGTCTGACTTTGCTCGATTATTGTAATCACTATATAACTATGGCTGTCATGGGCTCCCAAGTTTTTTATCACGCAGTGATTTTTGGATCTTTGGCACCCGACGGCCTTCGCTCTCCGGTTCTTAATCCTTAAATTCTTGGCTCTCATGATTTGGTGCTGGAGAATTTCATGAAATACTTTCCACTTAGCTCTCTTATGGTTATGAAATTCTCTCAGTACTATTGGAGACTTGGCCTGAGATCCTCTCAGAGACATCATAAACCTTCAGCTAAAATTTTAGAGAGTTAATCCCTTTCTTTCCAATATGTCCAAACTTGTTAGAATCTGGAATCAATTATTTCTACAATATGTTTCATTACACAAAGAGATTCATGTTTATTTACATATGCTACCACATCATTGTTGATTTTTCAATCGATCCAATAAACATCATAAATAAATAAATAAATAAATAAAACAACAAAAAACAATGATCAATAATTCACACAAATAGCATTATCCCACCAATAACAAAATCAAACAAATACCCCTATCAACACATTCCTCCAATAAAATCCTTTATATATACTCACAATCATCATCAACAAAACACATAATTCCCTCAAATTCTTCCTTCACTCCTCCCCAAACATTTCTCCTAAAGAAAAAGCAAAAACACCACAATTATTTTAAAAAATAAGAATTAATACAGCTTCACAAACAGATAATCATACTTGCAAATAATTCAAGCCACATACAGCTTAGACAAGGCCTGTAGAAGACGAACTTGCACCTGGAGTTGAAAGATATAATTTGCCGTTCTAGCGAAGAGTTGTTCCGGCCGGAGCTCTTCGCCGCCGGGCACCAGCTTCTGTAGCTCTATAACCTTCCTCCTCACCGATCCCCCATTTTCCCTCCTCACTCTTCTCATCGTCTCTCTTCTTCTTATCGCCCCCGACCTCGATCTCCTCCTCTTCAATTCAGGGTTCGCTCCCTCCATTCAAAAGAAGAAGAAGAAAAGAGAGAGAGAGAGAGAGTGGGAGGAGAGGAGTGGGGGAGTTCATAAATACAGATGATGGAAGAAGATGGGAGGAGAGAGGAAGGGGGCCATGTGCGCCACCTTGCTAAAAAAATAATTTTTTTTATGAATGGATGCGAATTTGAGAGAATTATTGTGATATCTCACCATAATATGATCGTAATGCTGTCAAACGTTACCAATTTTTGAATGTAATATTGGCGGAAAAAGGAGATTTTTAAAGAAAAGAAGGGGTTCTGTGGGAAATTTTGTCGTGTAGGANAATATTGGCGGAAAAAGGAGATTTTTAAAGAAAAGAAGGGGTTCTGTGGGAAATTTTGTCGTGTAGGAGGCGGGCAGCTGACCGTTGCCTGCTGTCTGACAACCATATCGTGCTCGCGTGTCTGACAGCTTCGCCACACGTGGATGCAACCGTCTGAATTAACGGCGGTGGTTGCGTCGCACTGCACCTACTGTACTGAGAGAGAGTTGTGCAGTTTCTGGTAATGAAAAAAAAGAAAGTTTTGGAATAAGAACATGCTCCAACAGGTTATCATAATGAACTTCAAACAAGTGTAAATTTAATTGGAGGTTAGTATAACATATGAATGAATGGAATCTTATTTCAAAATATATTTGACATGTCACCAATATTGATAAAGTGTTATGAAATTTTGGCTAAATTTACTTAAAATATATCATCCAAAACTTTATAAATAAGACCACATTTTTGCATTAAAAAAAAAATGTGGGATGAAACCATGAGCTAAATCCATACTTTTGAACATATGAGAAACTAGAGATTGTCACCAAACGTTACTAGCGGTTATTGTAGCACAATAATTATTTTGAGAAGATTGTTGTTTTATCTTTATAACTCGATCAGATGATTTTAACTTTATCTTATCTAAATAGAAAGAAGATTGAAACTTTGCACTCTAAAATAGATAGTAGATTATTTTAGTTAGCTTGAACCTAGTGGGGGTTTTTTTTTTTCTCTTTTGGGCTTTTACACATAAACACTATGGTGTTGTCTTTTTCAATACTTTAATTAATGTTTATGCAAACACTAAGATGTTTATACATCATTCTACTGTCATTAATTCTCTAGTAGTCAATAATATCCAAAATATTTGATTTATATTTATCAAAATTATTAATTTGAATATTATATTTTTTATCAAAATATAGTGCTAAACACTTATAAATAAATAAATGAATGTATATGTATATATAGAGTATACAAAAGTATATCTTAAATTTATTATTTTTTTCCTAAGTTGAATTTTTAATATAAATATAATCAATTAATCAAATTTTATTATGCTTATTTCAAAAAAAACTGTAAAATTTTTTTATATATAAGAATTAATAAAATTCAAGAGGCTATTATTTATATTTATTCAAGAAAAAAATTATTGATTCGTCTCATTCAATAATTGTGTTAAATGAATTTATGCATAATTCTTTTTTAGGAGTATAACATTTCTAATATAAAAATGAATTTGGTGAATTCAGCTACAATTTCATTGAGATAGCTTTTTGCCACATTTGTTTTTCAGACCGTCACTACAGTTTCTATTTGGGGAACTGTATTATTGTTGTATTTTGAAATTTCTGTGATAGGAAGTTGTTTTTTTTTCAACCTGAATTGTTAAAGTTTGACGATTGTCAGAAAGCTACGGTCTGACTTATTAAAAATAAAATAAATTTGTAATAATCATCAAAATTTTTTGAGCAACAATTTCTTCTGCATCAACTTCATAATTGTTTATTCAAACAGTTGTTAGTGCCCCAAATAGACCCTAAATGTGGGAAACCATCGTCCTTGTATCGTTGAATTGAGGGCAAACCACTGGGGGTTGATGAGTTCCAATCACTATCTTAGTTGATAGCTCCTGAAACTGCCCTATAATATTTACGATTATTTGATTTTTGACTTGAGGCTTGTTTGGTTGGAAAAAAGTGTAGGGAGGTATTGTATTTATAATAATTGTAATTTATTTTTTTTGTGTTTTGATGGATGTAGTAAAAATATGTATTCCAAAAAAAATGAACACGAATTCTCTGTGTCGGTTTTATATCAAATTCAAAAAAACATAGCATTCCCTATTGCAACTCAACCCAAGAAAACCCACATTTGAAAAGGAACTCTTCCACCTCATGACACACTAGTTCTAGACTACAAATTTATTCAAATCGTGTAAACCCTTACAATTTTATTATTATTATTATTATTATTATTTTTAAAGGTAATAAAATACAAATTCATTAAAAAAATAGGAAATCATTACAAAAGGGTAACGAAAACAAAGAAAAAGAAAAAAAAAACAAAAACTAGAGACAGTTGAGCCACAATTGAGCTCCACACCGCAACCAATCCAAGATATTTAGAAAGAGGTTCCACAATCATATGAGAGGTCTTATAAAAAAGAAAAACATAGATAGCAAAACTAATAACAACAATAAAAATAAAATGAAAAAAAAATAACAAAAAATAAAGTAACAAACAAAGAGTTAGAAAAAATAGAAGATCTCATACTTACCAGCAAATAAATATTCAAAATTCATCCTAACGTATTAAATATATAAAAATATATTCAATATTAATATAGATTGGATATCATCATAGATCAATACCAATAACAACAAATAGCCAATATTCGACAATAAAAATAAAATACACCAATCACAACCATAAGCTAAGATCAGGTAAAAGAAAAAAAAAAAACAGGTTAAGTGAAGCCGGACCACCAATGAATTCGAGAAAGCAACACATTCTAAAACTATAAAAAAATTGACAAGATACAAAAGTATAAGCATAAGATCATTAAAACTCCATCCAAATTAAATATATAAGAATATATTGAACACATGGTTGATTTTTTTTAAAACAAAACCAAATCACATGATTAAGCCAAGACCAAGTAAAAGACAAATTTAAACAAATCCTTAAGAAACCAAACAAATACAAAAGGTTCTACATATAATTATTAAAATTCCATCATAACACATTAAATATATAAGAATATATTCAACACGGTTGAATTTTGATAAAACAAAACCAAAAACCAAATCACATGATTCAACCAAAATCAAGTGATCACAAATTTAAGCCAAACCTTCAAAAACAAATCAGAAAACCAGCAACCACTGAAACCAGAGACACAAGAGAGCATATCAGTAAAAAAAACCAAAAAAAAATGCACGAATTAAAGTTTATAAAATTGAGCAATGTTAGAAGGAATTGAATTTTTGAATTTTCATTTCCCGCTCTTATAAGTGATCTACCAAAAAGTATGATGAATATTAAAATCAACAGTTGAGTTCCTACTTCTGAAAATCATAACATTCTGCTCATACTAAATCACATAAGCAATCACTCGTAAAGCCAATAGATGGAATAATTCAGAAATTTTGTAAGATAAGGTATCAAAATGATAAATAACTTGGAAAGAATTACAAGGCACAGTGAAAGAATTGCCAATATAAATACATCTTTTGAGAAGTATATGTGAAAAATGACATTCATTAAAGAGATGATCATGAGATCTAAAACCATTTAAATATAAAACACAATTTAAATTAATATGCATACCCCTTGAAGTTAAAATATCGTAACTTTTTGTCTTTTAATAATAGTCTTCCAAACATGAATAGATTACTTCAAAGAGAAACCTTTAAACATGACAAACTAAAACCAATTTACGGAGGGTAAGTGGCATAAAAAGAAAAATAAAAATCTTTATGAGAAAAAGGGCATCAATACAAAAACTAGGAGCTTGGTGATTAAGAGGCCAATTTCAACAATTATTTTAAACAATATCTTAAGTTTAAATTTGAGAGGAAACTTAAACCAATTAATTATAGAAACACCAAATTTCTCTATAAGAGAAACCCACTCATACAAATGATCAAAATAAAAAGACAAATTGCAATTATTAGTAACATGAAAACTTAGAGAATACCGAAATTTAATAGCAATTCTAACCAGTTTTCTCCAAAAAGAATAATACATAGATGAAGCCCTCTGCCATAAAGTAACATAATGATTAAAGAACCAATTACTTAAATAAGAATGAAAATTATAATATTTCCAAATGATTTTCTTTTTCTTTTCGCTCACCTTTTTTAGGGACATCAACTATTCTAGAATTAGTTGGTTTTGTTTTCACAACTTCTTCAACAATTCTCTTTTAATACCACATACATTTCTCCTCTAGCCCTCATTAGTAAAAGCTGGCTTCAACTTGGCTCTAAAATTCTTTATATTTTCCATTCCATCATTTTTTTTCCTTCTCTCATTCTTCATCTTCTTCATTGATCTTTTTCTTCATTGCAAATCTCTTGATCATGTATCATAAAATAAAAAGGAACATAGGGCTAGTTAGATTTGTTGAGTCACCTATTTTATTAGCTCAATCAAGTCGGTCCAAAATAAGAAAGGCACATACTCCATGCTAACTTGGTGCCAAAATAAGATTCATCATAATCAAGCATATCATGAAATTACTTTAATTTTATTAAAATGTTTCTAATTCATTACTATATTAAAATTTTTAGATTATTTTTTAAGATAAAAAAGTATAGGAATTAACATTATAGCAAATTTATACTATTTTATATATAATCAATAGATACAACAATAATTTAGTACTATAAATAATTTGAAATACATCAATATAAGATACTTCTAAACCAACACACCTATTTAGGGCAATTCATATTTATGAATTTAACTGATCTCCCCAGTTGATTCATGCATCTGAATACCATGTCTTTTTTAGCGCCCATTAGATGGTTAATCGAGCACGATAAAATACGAGTTTGATTACAACGAAATCAAATTAGGCTCGAGTTAACCTCTTTTCTTTGTGGCTCATTAGAATTCATTCTTCACAATAAAACTAATGTTTTTTTCCAATTTTCTTAATGATCAATCAATATCATAATAATTTAGTTCTTCGTAAAACATCTTTAAANTTGTTTCCGCTTATCGATTTCAAAATTAATTTTGTAAATCGAATATGGTATTTAGAAAATTTTACAGTGGATGCAACCGTCTGAATTAACGGCGGTGGTTGCGTCGCAGTGCACCTACTGTACTGAGAGAGAGCTGTGCAGTTTCTGGTAATGAAAAAAATGAAAGTTTTGGAATAAGAACATGCTCCAACAGGCAATCATAATGGATTTCAAGCAAGTGTAAATTTAATTGGAGGTTAGCATAACGTATGAATGATTGGAATCTTCTTTCAAAATATATTTGATATGTCACCAATATTCATAAAGTGTTATGAGATTTTGACTAAATTTACTTAAAATATATCGCCCAAAACTTTATAAATAGGACCGCATTTTTGCATGAAAAAAAAATGTGGGATGAAACTACGAGCTAAGTCCATACTTTTGAACATATGAGAACTAGAGACTGTCACCAAACGTTACTAGCGGTTATTGATTTTAACTTCATCTTATCTAAATAGAAAGAAAATTGAAACTTTGCACTTTAAAATATATAGTAGATTATTTTAATTAACTTAGACCTTGTCTTTTTCAATACTTTAATTAATATTTATGCAAACACTAAGATGTTTATATATCATTCTACTGTCATGAATTCTCTAGTAGTCAATAAGATTCAAAATATTTGATTTATATTTATCAAAATTATTAATTTGAATATTATATTTTTTCATCAAAATATGATGCTAAACACTTATAAATAAATAAATGAATGTATATGTATATATAAAGGTATACAAAAGTATATCTTAAAATTATTATTATTTTTTCCAAAGTTAAATTTTTAATATAAAGATAATCAATTAATTAAATTTTATTATGCTTATTTCAAAAAAATGTAAAATTTTTTATATATAAGAATTAATATAATTCAAGAGACTATTATTCATATTTATTCAAGAAAAAAATTATTGATTCGTCTCATTCAATAATTGTGTTAAATGAATTTATGCATAATTCTTTTTTAGGAGTATAACATTTCTAATATAAAAATGAATTTGGTGAATTCAACTACAATATCATCAGTTGAGATAGTTTTTTTTCGCATTTATTTTTCAGACTGTCACTACAGATCTATTTAGGGAACTGTATTATTGTTGTATTTATAAATTTCTGTGATAGAAAATTGTTTTTTTTTTCAACCAGAATTATTAAAGTGTGGTGACTGTTAGAAAGCTACGGTCTAACTTTTTAAAAATAAAATAAATTTGTAATAGTCACCGCAATTTTTTGAACAACAATTTCTTCTGCATCAGCTTCATATCTGTTTCTTCAAACAACTGCATGTGCCCCAAATAGACCCTAAATGAGGGAAGCCATCGTCCTTGTATCGTTGAATTGAGGGCAAGCCACTCAGGGTTGGTTGATGAGTTCCAATCACTATCTTAGTTGATAGCTCTTGAAATTGCTCTATAATATTTACGATTATTTGATTTTTGACTTGAGGCCTGTTTGGTTGGCAAAAAGTGTAGGGAGGTATTGTATTTATAATAATTGTAATTTATTTATTTTTGTTTTGATGGATGCAATAAAAATATGCATTCCAAAAAAAAATGAACACCAATTCTCTGTGTTGGTTTTATATCAAATTCAAAAAACATAGCATTCCCATCCCTATTGCAACTCAACCCAAGAAAACCCACATTTGAAAAGGAACTCTTCCACCTCATGGCACACTAGTTCTAGACTACAAATTTATTCAAATAGTGTAAGCCCTTATAACTTTATTATTATTATTATTATTATTATTATTATTAAAGGTAATAAAATACAAATTTATTAAAAAAATAGGAAATCATTACAAAAAGGTAATAAAATGCAACAAAGAAAAAGGCATGAAAAAAAGGTAACGAAAACAAAGAAAAAGAAAAAAAAAAACAAAAACTAGAGACAGTTGAGCCACAATTGAGCTCCACACCGCAGCCAATCCAAGATCTTTAGAAAGAGGTTCCACAGTCATATGAGAGGTCTTATAAAAAAGACACACAAGAATAGCAAAACTAATAATAACAATCGAAATAAAATGGAAAAAATATATATAATAACAAAAAATAAAGTAACAAAAAAAAACAGTTAAAAAAAATAGAGGATCTCATACTTACCGCAAATAAATATTCAAAATTCATCCTAATGTATTAAATATATAAAAAATATATTCAATATTAATATATATTGGATATCATCATAGATCAATATCAATAACAACAAATAACCAATATTCGACAATAAAAATAAAATATACCAATCACAACTATAAGCTAAGATCAGGTAGAAGAAAAAAAAAAAAAAAAAAACCAAAAAAACAGGTTAAGTGAAGCCGAACCACCAATGAATTCAAGAAAGCAACACATTCTAAAAGTATAAAAAATTTGACATGATGCAGAAGTCTAAGCATAAGATCATTAAAATTCCATCCAAATTAAATATATAAGAATATGTTGAACACATGGTTGATTTTTTTTAAAAACAAAACCAAATCACATGATCAAGCCAAGACCAAGTAAAAGACAAATTCAAACCAATCCTTAAGAAACCAAAAAGATACAAAAGGATCTACATATAATTATTAAAATTCCATCATAACACATTAAATATATAAGAATATATTCAACACATGAATGAATTTTGATAAAACAAAACCAAAAACCAAATCACATGATTCAACCAAAATCAAGTGATCACAAATTTAAGCCAAACCTTCAAAAACAAATCTGAAAACCAGCAACCACCGAAACCAGAGATAGAGAGCAGATCAGTAAAAAACCAGAAAAAAATGCACGAATTAAAGTTTATAAAATTGAACAATGTTAGAAGGAATTGAATTTTTGAATTTTCATTTCCCGCTCTTATAAGTGATCTACCAAAAAGTATGATGGATATTAAAATCAACAGATGAGTTCCTATTTCTGAAAATCATAATATTCTCCTCACATAAGCAATCACTTGTAAAGCCAATAGATAAAATAATTCAGAATATTTGTAAGATAAGGTATCAGAATGATAAATAACTTGGAAAATATTACAAGGCATAATGACATAATTGCCAATATAAATACACCTTTTGAGAAGTATATGTTAAAAATGACATTCATTAAAGAGATGATCATGAGATCTAAAATCATTTAAATATAAAACACAATTTAAATTAGTATGCATGCCCCTTAAAGTTAAAATATAGCAACTTTTTGTCTTTTCNGAAAAATGACATTCATTAAAGAGATGATCATGAGATCTAAAATCATTTAAATATAAAACACAATTTAAATTAATATGCATACCCCTTAAAGTTAAAATATCGCAACTTCTTGTCTTTTAATAATAATCTTCCAAACATGAATAGAATACTTCAAAGAGAAACCTTTAAACCAGACAAACTAAAACCAATTTACCTGAGGGTAAGTGGCATAAAAAGAAAAATAAAAATCTTTATGAGAAAAAGGGCATCAATACAAAAACTAGGAGCTTGGTGATTATGAGGCCAATTTCAACAATTATTTTAAACAATATCTTAAGTTTAAATTTGAGAGGAAACTTGAACCAATTAATTATAGAAACACCAAATTTCTCTATTAGAGAAACCCACTCATACAAATGATCAAAATAAAAAGACAAATTGCAATTATTAGTAACATGAACACTTAGAGAATACCAAAATTTAATAGTAATTCTAACCAGTTTTCTTCAAAAACGATAAGACATAGATGAAGCCGCCCTCTGCCATAAAGTGACATAATGATTAAAGAACCAATTACTTAAATAAGAATGAAAGTTATAATAGTTCCAAATGATTTCCTTTTTCTTTTCACTCACCTTTTTTAGGGACATCAACTATTCTAGAATTAGTTGGTTTTGTTTTCACAACATCTTCAACAATTCTCTTTTAATACCACATACATTTCTCCTCTAGCCCTCATTAGTAAAAGCTGGCTTCAACTTGGCTCTAAAATTCTTTATATTTGCAATTCCATCATTTTTTTCTTCTTCTCTCATTCTTCATCTTATTCATTTATCTTTTTCTTCATTGCAAATCTCTTGATCATTTATCATAAAATAAAAAGGAACACAAGACTAGTTACATTTGTTGAGTCACCTATTTTATTAGCTCAATCAAGTCGGTCCAAAATAAGAAAGGCACATACTCCATGCTAACTTGGTGCCAAAATAAGGTTCATCATGATCAAGCATATCATGAAATTATTTTAATTTTATTAAAATGTTTCTAATTCATTACTATATTTAAATTTTTAGATTATTTTTAAAGATAAAAAAGTATAGGAATTACCATTATAACAAATTTATACTATTTTATATATAATCAATAGATACAACATTAATTTAGTACTATAAATAATTTGAAATACGTCAATATAAGATACTTCTAAACCAACACACCTATTTAGGGCAATTCAAATTTATGAATTTAATTGATCTCCCCAGTTGATTCATGCATCTGAATACCATGTCTTTTTTAGCGCCCATTAGATGGTTAATCGAGCACGATAAAATACGAGTTTGATTACAACGAAATCAAATTAGCCTCGAGTTAATCCCTTTACTTCGTGGCTCATTAGAATTCATTCTTCAAAATAAAACTAATGTTTTTTTTTCCAATTTGCTTAATGATCAATCAATATCATAATAATTTAGTTCTTCGACTTGCAATTTTCAATTTCATTCACATTGTCAAATCAATCAAATAAATTAATATAATTTATGCAAAAATTTCCCACTTCTCTTTTGATTTGTGGTTGAATTCCGAATTGAAAATTTCCAATTCTCATCTCAGCATGTGGGCATTGTCCTCCACTTCACAGGCACAAGAAATAAACTATGGATAAGCCTGCCCAACCATGTCTATGTGCCAACATTTCACACAACACAATCATATCACATGAAATCTAGATAATATATTGCATGAACACATGCATTTATTTTTCGATTATTTGAATGATTCTACGTAATAAACATCACAATTATCTCGGAATCATCTATTGAGAGAACATTCATGCTTGCAACCATAATGATTGATGCTCAGATCTTTGAAAATTTGAATTCAATGTACCATAAATCCTATCAATTTTCAATCTCGTGCACATACCGTGGCCTGTTGTGAGAGCAGCCTCTCTGAAGGTCGTAAGTCTCCATAGGTCACAGGTTCGAATCCTCCCATGTGTAGGATATGATACTCGAATATTTAGCAATCTAGGGGTGATCTAGACTCGTCTTTCGCCATTCCTTTGAAAAAAAATAAAATATCTATTTTGAACATAAATTTTAAGAATATCAATATAAAAAAAATAATTTTTCTTTATATATATATATATAATCACATGGAATCATGAAAGGTGNAAACATCACAATTATCTCAGAATCATCTATTGAGAGAACATTCATGCTTGCAACCATAATGATTGATGCTCATATCTTTGAAAATTTGAACTCAATATACCATAGATCATATCAATTTTCAACCTCGTGCGCGTACCGTGGCCTGTTGGCAGAGCAGCCTCTCTGAAGGTCANAAACATCACAATTATCTCAGAATCATCTATTGAGAGAACATTCATGCTTGCAACCATAATGATTGATGCTCACATCTTTGAAAATTTGAACTCAATATGCCATAGATCATATCTATTTTCAACCTCGTGCGCGTACCATGGCTTGTTGGCAGAGCAGCCTCTCTGAAGGTCGTAAGTCTCCATAGGTCACAGGTTCAAATCCTCCTATGTGTAGGATATGATACTCGAATATTTAACGCATCTAGTGATGATCGAGACTAGCCTTTCGCCATTCCTTTGAGAAAAAAATAAAATATCTATTTTCAACATATATTTTAAGAATATCAATATATAAAAAATAATTTTTCTTTATTTATATATATATAATCACATGGAATCATGATAGGTAGTGGGAAGGTCAATGAAGATAATTGTTGTAGTGTCCCATGGACCTCCAGCGCAGTCTACGTGGCTCCTGCTGTATTTTGTCCCCATGCACAGACAGAAGGGACCTATGTACCCTTCCTGCACCTACTTTTAACAGTACTTACAGCATATGCTCGTCTTTATTTCAATTTTTTTATAGATAAGATCTTCTATTTAATAAAAATGTATCTTATATCTTATTATATATTATAATTTATAAAAGATACAGATATTTCTGTGTTTGTGAAAGACACTACTTTTGAGCCCACCAGACCCGAACATGTTGACGTGGTCAATTCGTTTCCATCTTCATGTAGGGTCGGTAACGGCCTGATTTTGAGCCGAGCAGAAAAAACACGAAATCGGCTCGAATGAATTGGATCAAAATAAGTTGACTCAAATTGAGTTATTTAGATCCGTTACAGCTCGAAAATGCCTCAAAATTGGCTCAATTCTTCTCTCTCTCTCTCTCTATGTATATACACTTCAAGGCGAAGAGTTAGTTCTAACATATAATACTTAAAATCCACTAAAAAAAATTCTCATCCAAAATCTTGATTTATAGCTAGACTCATTAATTTATTTAGATCCAATATCGAATTGAGCTATAATTTAAATCAATTTTGAGCAATTGACGATCTTAGAGCTAAATTCACAGTTCAAATGTGGTTCTTCATGCATTTTTTTATTTGTCTTATAATTATTTTGAAGAAGGTTAGTGAGTGATATTGCAATTTGGCTTATTACATAAGAAATATGTTAGCACGAATCACAAAGATATCTCAAAGAGGGTGGAAGAAGTGTGGTGGCCCTACAGGGCTAACCAAGGATGACCCAGAACCACATGCTTTGTTGGCCAACCCACACGTACTAGTAAGACGGAGTGCCTCAGACGAATAAAGAGTAGTTCATCCCTAAAAAAATCCATCGGCCTTGATCCATTCCGATGAACCTAGCGCCTTCCAACTTGGATAGCCCAAGAATGTAAAATGGGTCCTCCCATTCCAGTGCAGTTGACATGGATCCCCAGCAAGCAGTTGCTCCGCCTGAAGGCCGTCCGACCAAACTCATGGGCCCCACAGACCATATTTATGTACAGATTAAAATACCCTCGTCATACCTACACACTTTAGGGGTACATCATATAATTGTTCATTGAATCGTTCATATAAATAAGGGGTTCATTTCATGAATAAATGTTACACCAATTTATAGTTTATTACTATTATATCGCTCTCCTCTCTCCCTCTCTTTTTCTCATCCAACAAAGATAAATTCCTTAGGTGTGTCTTCCAGACAGATTTAGATTCAAAATTCTAAGAGATGCGGTGAGTGTGGAGTCATGTCGTCAATAAAAAGGTGCGCACATCGATCAATGAAAGAAGGAAATGACCAAAGAGTAGTAACCAATGTGGGTCCCACACGAGATGACATCGAGGAACACATGCAAAGAGGAATGCAGAAGATGAAAACTCAGATCATGGAGCAGATGCCAGGCCAGATCGCCGAAGAAATGAGGGTCATCACTGCCCTGAAAAGAAATTGGGCCCCGTAAGAGCACAACCAGCCACAGAAGGTGGTGCCGACAAAAAAACGACAGGAATGGGAACAATGATTTTGAGGGGGCCAACGACTCGCATTATCAAGATAGTGCTAGATCCGCGCAGATGGAAAGGAAGTGAAAACTCCTCCACAAATGATGTACAAGTTTTCCTTGTACTGCTTACATCAATCATTTATATTATTTTCTCAACTCTCTCTAAGAAAATGCAAAAAAATACAAAATCTAACTTTGAACTCTACTTTCCTGCACACATAAACTCTTTCCTTGGCTTCACAAATGTTACTCCTCTTTGTTAGAACTACTTCTCCCCTTTTATTACCTCCAAGTTCGTTCATAACTACTGCATAAACCGCTCATGTTAGTTCTGGCGCCTAGACACCACCTTCTCGGGTAAGCAGGACAAATAATTGTCACTTAGGTGCTAATCTGTGGCACGTGGTGCCAGGTTCTCTATTTCTTGGACATCAATTTGTGCCTAGGTGCCCATCTGCAACGCCAACCTGCTATTGCTCCATTGCTCCATAAGCGAGGCAAAAGACGTCCACTGAGATTCTTTAGAGAATGCATGAGCCATTCTAGAGGAAAGAGTTGGCACATGGAGTCTGGTGGCAGGGGATTTTTTGTTGATGCTACAAAAGGGTGTCGAAGCATTCTCCAGGAGATGTGAAAAATGTCGAAAATATGACTCGTTACAACATCAACCAACTCAAAGATTACAATCAATCACCATCCAACATTGACGTTTTCACATAGTGGCAGAGGATTATTTCTCAAAGTGGATCGGGGCCAATGCTCGCTGCTTGATCACAATGAAGGTTATCTAGAAATTCATCTGAACCAACTTGATCTGACGCTACGACCTACCACTGATATTCATCACAAATGACGGGAGACAGTTCACGGATGAAAATTTTCAAAATTGTTGTCAAGACAAATGAATAGGCCTCAAACTCGCTTTGGTTTATCACCTAAGAGCCAATGACTAGGCTGAAGCAGCCAATAAAATAATCTTCAACTTGTTAAGAAAGAAAGTAGAAGGTGCGAAAGACAGCTGGGTGGTGGTCCTCCTATTTGTTATGTGGACCGTCCTCACAACCCTATCAATCACAATCAGTCAAACGTCGTTTATGCTTTCACATGGAATGGAGACCATAATGTCGGTTGAGTACGACCATCACAACTAAAAAGTCCTCATGACTACAACATTCGATGAAGAAAATCTCCAGTAATGACTAGAAGTGAACAATGAGGGAACGATGCTCGCACTCGACCTTAAAAAATAAGCCCGAGCATTATCAGCCCTGAGACAAGAAGAAGTCAAAAAGAAGAGTTGCTCGATACTAAAACCCACATGTTCGAGAAAGATTCTTCTCTCTCTAAGGCCTGATGCTAAAGAAAGTTGACCTCGTAGCACAAGGGCAAGCAATTGGGAAGCTAGACCAACCATAGAGAGGGCCCTACATTATCGACCACCAAGTGGGAGGTGGGGCACATAAGCTAATGACTCACACAGAGAATGAGGTCCCCCAGACTTGGAGCGTGGACGACCTCAAGAAATTCTTTCCATGAATCTACTTATGCACTCTTTACATAAGCAGTTTTAAAGGAAGAACTATTATCTCAATTTGTTAGCAATTTAAAGATTTTTTTTGCCTACAATGTGTATACAATTTATGAACACCACATTAACTAAAGATCTAAAAACTTTCACGCTAGAAAAATGCTCGGTGAAGTAGAAAAAAACCAAAAGATCATTAGTATACTTATCTAAAGCTTCTGGGATAAGAGGACCGACAAATCAGGATGCCAACATCACCTAGCCACAGCCAGACATTAAAGATTGCTTGCCACAGTGGATCGCCCAATTGAGCATAAATCAAAGAACGACAGAATGCGAAACTGAGATCTCCCAAATTTGCCTAAATATTGAAAAATGCCAGTCGTAGCTCCAAGAACACCCAGCTGAGCATAAATCAAAGAACGACAAGCCGCGGCACCAAGATTGCCTGGTCTCACCTATATATTGAAGCCTGCCAACCATAGCGCCAAGATCACCCGACTGAGCATAAATTGAAGAATGGCAGACTGTGACACCAAGATCACCTAACCTCGCCTAAATATTGAATCTCCAAGATCGCTCGACTAAGCACAAATCAAAGGCCGATAGACCACAACCTTAATATTGAAGACTATTAGCCACGACTCAAGATGGCTTGGCTAAGCATTAATCGAAGAACGATAGACAATGGGGCAAAGAATGCCAAACCTTGCTTAAATATTGAAGACTGTCAACTTCAATGTTAAGATTGTCCGATTGAACACAAATTGAAGAATGACAAACCACGACACTAAGATCTTTTGCCTCAATAAAATATTGAAGACGGTCAGCTGCCATTCTAAGATCTCCCGACTGAGCATTAATCAAAGAACGATAGAACGCGGAGCCAAGATCGCCCAACCTCGCCTAAATATTGAAGACTGTCAACCATGGCTCCATGATCACCTGACTAAGCACAAATTGAAAAACAGCAGACCACAGTGCCAAAATTGCTCGGCCTTACCTAAATGTTAAAGATTATTAGTTGTAGTGCTAAGATCGGCCGACTGAACACAAATCGAAGATCAGAAGAACACGACACGAAAATCGTCCCGTCGTACCTTAGTACTGAAGAAAAACCACCATGATGTCAAAATTGCCATGCCAAGTGTAAATAAAAAAAACTAATAGATCGCAACAACATGATAAACTGGTCCAACCGAACTCAAAAAATTGTATTCTATAGGCAAGAGTGACCGACTGAGAGCACACTTATCCATGGTCCCTTATCGTCAATGAAATATAAACCATAAAAGAGAAAGAAATAAACAAAAAAAATAAGGAATAACGANACCCTCGTCATACCTACATACTTTAGGGGTACATCATATTTTTGTTCATTGACTCGCTCATATAAATAAGGGTCATTTCATGAATAAATGTTACACCAATTTACAGTTTAATACTATTATATCGATCCCCTCTCTCCCTCTCTTTTTCTCATCCTTCATTGATAAATTCCTTAAGTGTGTCTTCCAAACAAATTTGGATTCAAAATTCTAAGAGATGCGGTGCGTGTGGAGTCATGCCGTCAATAAAAAGGTGTGCACATCGATCAATGAAAGAAGGAAATGACCAAAGAATAGTAACCAATGTGGGTCTCACACGATATGACATCGAGGAATGCATGCAAAGAGAAATGCAGAAGATGAAAACTCATATCATAGAGCAGATGCTAGGCCGGATCGTCGAAGACATGAGGGTCATCACTGTCCTCAAAGGAAATTGGGCTCCGCAAGAGCAGAACCAGCCACAAGAGGTGGTGCTGGCAAAAAATGACAGGAAGGGGGAACAAACTTACATTAATCCTTTACATTATTCTCTCAATTCTCTCTAAGAAAATGCAGAAAAATACAAAATCTAACTTTGAACTTTACTTTCCTGCACATATAAACACTTTCCTTAGCTTCACAAATGTTACTCCTCTCTGTTAGAACTACTTCTCCTCTTTCATTACCTCCAAGTTCGTCCAAAAATGCTGCATAAACCGCGCAGGTTAGTTCTGGCGCCTAGGAACTACATTCTCGGGTAAGCAGAGAAAACAACTATCACTTAGGTGCCAATCTATGACGCGTGGTGCTAGGTTCTCTATTTCTTGGACATTAGTTGGTGCCTAGGTGCCCATCTGCAGCGCTAACCTGCTATTGTTCCATTGCTCCAGAAGCGAGGCAAAAGACGTCCACTGAGATATGCTTTAGAGAATGCAGGAGCCATTCTAGAGGAAAGACTTTGGCACATGGAGTCTCGCAGCAGGGAATTTTTTTGTTGATGCTACAAAAGGGTGCGGAAGCATTTTCCAGGAGATATGAATAATGCCAAAAATATGATTCATTACAACATCAACCAACTCAAAGATTACAACTGATCAACATCCTATAGACCTTTGTTGTCTGTGGTTTGGATATCTTGGGACCATTCCCACCTTATAAAGGACATCGACGTTTTGTCATAGTGGTAGAGGAATATTTCTCAAAGTGGATTGGGGCCAAAGCTCGCTGTCTGATCACATTGAAGGTTATCTAGAAATTCATCTGGACCAAATTGATCTGACGCTACAACCTACCATTGATATTCATCACAAATGACGGGAGACAGTTCACAAATGAAAATGTTCAAAATTTTTGTCAAGACAAATGAATAGGCCTCAAACTAGCTTCGGTTTATCACCCAAGAACCAATGGCTAGGCTGAAGCAGCCAATAAAATCATCTTCAATTAGTTAAGAAGGAAAGTAGAATGTGTGAAAGACACTTGGGTGGTGGTCCTCCCATTTGTTATGTGGGCCATCCTCACAACCCCGTCAATCGCAATTAGTCAAATGTTTTTCATGCTCTCACATGGAATAGAGGTCATAATGCCGGTTGAGTACGACCATCACAGCTAAAAAGTCCTCATGACTACAACATTCGATGAAGAAAATCTCCAATAATGACTGTAAGTGAACAATGAGGGAATGATGCTCGCACTCGAACTTAAAAAATAAGCCCAAGCATTATCAGCCCCACGACAGGAAGAAGTCAAAAGAAGAGCCGCTCGATACTAAAACCCACACATTCGAGAAAGAGTCTTCTCTCCCTAAGTCCTGGTGCTAAAGAAAGTTGACCTCGTAGCACAAGGGCATCGTAGCACAAGGGCAAGTAGTTAGGAAGCTAGACCAAACATAGAGAGGGCCCTACATTATCAACCACCAAGTGGTAGGTGGGGCACATAAGCTAATGACTCACACAGGGAATGAGGTCCCCCCGACTTGGAGCGGGGACGGCCTCAAGAAATTCTTTCCATGAATCTACTTATGCACTCTTTACATAAACAGTTTTAAAGGAAGAACTATTATCTCAATTTTTTAGCAATTTAAAGATTTTTTTTGCCTACAATGTGTATACAATTTATGAACACCACACTAACTAAAGATCCAAAAACTTTCACGCTAGAAAAATGCTCGGAGAAGTAGAAAAAACCAAAAGATCAGTAGTATACTTATCTAGAGCTTCAGGGATAAGAAGACCGCAGATCAGGATGCCAACATCACCTAGCCTCAGCTAGACATTAAAGATTGCTAGCCACAATGGATCGCCCAAATCAAAGAACGACAGAAAGGGACACTGAGATCTCCCGAATTTGCCTAAATATTGAAGACTGTCACCCACAGCGCCAAGATCACCTGACTGAGCATAAATCAAAGAACAACAAACCACACACCAAGATTGCCTGGTCTCACCTATATAATGAAGCCTTCAAACCACAGCGCAAATATCACCCGACCGAGCATAAATTGAAGAATGGCAGACTGTGACACTAAGATCACTCAACCTCACCTAAATATCAAATCTCCAAGATCGCTCAACTAAGCACAAATCAAAGGCCGATAAACTACAACCTTAATATTGAAGACTGTTAGCCATGACTCAAGATGGCTTGGCTAAGCATTGATCGAAGAACGATAGACAATGGGGCCAAGAATGCCAAACCTTGCTTAAATATTGAAGACTGCCAACTTCAATGTTAAGATTGCCCGATTGAACTCAAAACGAAGAATGACAAACCGCGACGCTAAGATCTTTTTGCCTCACCAAAATATTGAAGACTATCAGATGTCATTCTAAGATCTCTCGACTGAGCAATAATCGAAGAACGATAGAACGCAGACTCAAGATCGCCCAACCTCGCCTAAATATTGAAGACTGTCAGCCATGGCTCCATGATCACCTGGCTAAGTACAGATTTAAAAACAGCAGACCACGGTGCCAAAATTGCTCAGCCTTACTTAAATGTTAAAGACTATTAGTTGTAGTGCTAAGATCGCCTGATTGAGCACAAATCGAAGATCAGAAGAACCCGACACCAAAATCGTCTCGTCGTACCTTAGTACTGAATAAAAACTACCATGATGTTAAAATGTCCATGTCGAGTGCAAATAAAAAGCTAATATACCGCAACAACATGATAAACCGGTCCAACCGAACTCAAAAAATCGTATTCTTTAGGCAAGGCCGACTGACTGAGAGCACAATTATCAATAAAATAAAGTGTATTTATATTTGTTTCACTTGTTTAAAATTATTAACCTAGAAAGAAAAAACCTCACAAAATTATCGGCAGTAGCCTCAGCCGGGACGTACCCCAACTGAGTTCCCGGCTGAGACAACTGTCTGATCATTAGCTTTCGCCCTATGCTAACCTTATCTACTTTGTTCATCTCAGTGAAAAGTCAAGAGACTAAAACTTCCTCTCGAAACACAACTAGCTCCACCTTGCAGAATACCAACTCCTCTTGGAGAGCTGTTTTACGAGCTGAAATGAAGCTAACTCCTCTTCCAGTCGCCATAACTGTGCGTAACGAGGGAGTTGACCCTCTTGAAGCAATGAAGCATATGTTGAACCCGACGGTCGGAGAACATTGATTGCTCCCATCAGACTCACCGATTTATAACCAAGTAGCAGTCCAGAGAGCATAGGATCCCTGATGGATTCAGNCTTAAAAAATAAGCCCAAGCATTATCAGCCCCACGACAGGAAGAAGTCAAAAGAAGAGCCGCTCGATACTAAAACCCACACATTCGAGAAAGAGTCTTCTCTCCCTAAGTCCTGGTGCTAAAGAAAGTTGACCTCGTAGCACAAGGGCATCGTAGCACAAGGGCAAGTAGTTAGGAAGCTAGACCAAACATAGAGAGGGCCCTACATTATCAACCACCAAGTGGTAGGTGGGGCACATAAGCTAATGACTCACACAGGGAATGAGGTCCCCCCGACTTGGAGCGGGGACGGCCTCAAGAAATTCTTTCCATGAATCTACTTATGCACTCTTTACATAAACAGTTTTAAAGGAAGAACTATTATCTCAATTTTTTAGCAATTTAAAGATTTTTTTTGCCTACAATGTGTATACAATTTATGAACACCACACTAACTAAAGATCCAAAAACTTTCACGCTAGAAAAATGCTCGGAGAAGTAGAAAAAACCAAAAGATCAGTAGTATACTTATCTAGAGCTTCAGGGATAAGAAGACCGCAGATCAGGATGCCAACATCACCTAGCCTCAGCTAGACATTAAAGATTGCTAGCCACAATGGATCGCCCAAATCAAAGAACGACAGAAAGGGACATTGAGATCTCCCGAATTTGCCTAAATATTGAAGACTGTCACCCGCAGCGCCAAGATCACTCAACTGAGCATAAATCAAAGAACAACAAACCACACACCAAGATTGCATGGTCTCACCTATATAATGAAGCCTTCCAACCACAGCGCAAATATCACCCGACCGAGCATAAATTGAAGAATGACAGACTGTGACACTAAGATCACCCAACCTCACCTAAATATCGAATCTCCAAGATCGCTCAACTAAGCACAAATCAAAGGCCGATAAACCACAACCTTCATATTGAAGACTGTTAGCCATGACTCAAGATGGCTTGGCTAAGCATTGATCGAAGAATGATAGACAATGGGGCCAAGAATGCCAAACCTTGCTTAAATATTGAAGACTGTCAACTTCAATGTTAAGATTGCCCGATTGAACTCAAATCGAAGAATGACAAACCGCGACACTAAGATCTTTTTGCCTCACCAAAATATTGAAGACTGTCAGCTGTCATTCTAAGATCTCCCGACTGAGCAATAATCAAAGAAAGATAGAACGCAGAGNCCCGGGGTCTACTAAAGATGACCCAGAACCACATGCTTAGCCATCCCACCCACGAGTACTGGGAAGACGGACCACCTCAGACAGATAAAGAGTAGTTCATCCCTGAAGAAATCCATTAGATCAGATTTTTTTGGATAAACGAGTCACATTCCAAATCGAATAGACTAAGGGTCTGTTTGGGGCAGTTGTAGCTTATTAAATAATCTGCTGATAAGTTAGGTGCGGTGGCTATTATAAATTTTTATTTTTTCGAAAAAGCCAAACTGCAGCCAGAAAGCTGCCACCATACCTATGTAACACATAGATATGTGCGGTGTGAAAACGTTGTTTTGAAAACGCATAAGCTGCTAAAACACAGTTTACCTAAACAAACCAGGTTAGTTTTCAAAACGCCACCGCACCAAATAAGCTGCCCCAAACGGGCCCTAAGAAAGTAAAATGAGTCCTCCGTTCCAGTGCAGCNATTAGTTGTAGTGCTAAGATCGCCTGATTGAGCACAAATCGAAGATCAGAAGAACCCGACACCAAAATCGTCCCGTCGTACCTTAGTACTGAATAAAAACTACCATGATGTCAAAATGTCCATGTCGAGTGCAAATAAAAAGCTAATAGATCGCAACAACATGATAAACCGGTCCAACCGAACTCAAAAAATCGTATTCTTTAGGCAAGGCTGACTGACTGAGAGCACAATTATCAATAAAATAAAGTGTATTTATATTTGTTTCACTTGTTTACAATTATTAACCTAGAAGAAAAAACCTCACAAAATTATCGGCAGTAGCCTCAGCCGGGACGTACCCCAACTGAGTTCCCGGCTGAGACAGCTTTCTGATCATTAGCTTTCCCCCTATCCTAACCTTATCTACTTTGTTCATCTCAGTGGAAATTCGAGAGACTAAAACTTCCTCTCGAAACAAAACTAACTCCACCTTGCAGAATACCAACTCCTCTTGTAGAGCTGTTTTACGAGCTGAAATGAAGCTAACTCCTCTTCCAGTCGCCATAGCTGTGCGCAACGAGGGAGTTGATCCTCTTGAAGCAATGAAGCATATGTTGAACCCGACGGTCGGGGAACATTGGTTGCTCCCATCGGACTCACCGATTTATAACCAAGTAGCAGTCCAGAGAGCGTAGAATCCCTGATGGATTCAAAATCCACTGCGAAGCCAACTGTAGGAGCCCCTTGTTCAAGAAGATGTAGAGTCTTGGTACTCTTGCCAGAAGGTAGATACATCATCTGGTCCAAGTCAAAAATGGTAAAGGATAACATTTCTCCTCCAATCTCTTTTTCCACTGCCAGAGGTTGAGAATCGAGCTGAGAGACACTAGCCATTGAAGAACTGACAAAAACTCCCTGCTCATCCTCCAACTATACTTCCAGAGGTTAGACACGTTTTTCCAAGTCGTTCGATCTTAGAGTTGGACTTCATCCTCTTCTTAATGGCCTGGAATACTAAAGCTCAAGCCACCTTGCCAATAGGTTGTGAAAACTTTCCACTCTCCCTACTATGCATNCTCATCCTCCAACTATACTTCCAGAGGTTAGACACGTTTTTCCAAGTCGTTCGATCTTAGAGTTGGACTTCACCCTCTTCTTAATGGCCTGGAATACTAAAGCTCAAGCCACCTTGCCAATAGGTTGTTAAAACTTTCCACTCTCCCTACTATGCACAATTAGGGACACGAAAGATGAATCTGAAAAAACAATTGGAAGATAATTTTCACACCATTCTTTTAACAATGTTTTGGCATGGAAATCAAGAAGTAATTAATAATTGCGCATTAAATGACCATGAATACCATAAATGTGTTTCAAAAATTTAGATTGTTTTGTCCTTATTGCAGCTGTCGCATTCAAGTTGTAAGAGAATCAAAGAACTTTAATATGTACATCAAAAATATGTAAGCATGAATAGCAAATACATCTCACTGAGGGTGGAAGAAGTGATGTGGCTANATAATTAGGGACACGAAAGATGAATCTGAAAAAACAATTGGAAGATAATTTTCACACCATTCTTTTAACAATTTTTTGGCATGGAAATCAAGAAGTAATTAATAATTGCGCATTAAATGGTCATGAATACCATAAATGTGTTTCAAAAATCTAGATTGTTTTGTCCTTATTGCAGCTGTCGCATTCAAGTTGCAAGAGAATCAAAGAACTTTAATATGTACATCAAAAATATGTCAGCATGAATAACAAAGACATCTCACGGTGGGTGGAAGAAGTGATGTGGCTCCCCGGGGTCTACTAAAGATGACCCAGAACCACATGCTTAGCCATCCCACCCACGAGTACTGGGAAGACGGACAACCTCAGACAGATAAAGAGTAGTTCATCCCTGAAGAAATCCATTAGATCAGATTTTTTCGGATAAACGAGTCACATTCCAAATCGAATAGACTAAGGGTCTGTTTGGGGAAGTTGTAGCTTATTAAATAATCTGCTGATAAGCTAGGTGCGGTGGCTATTATAAATTTTTATTTTTTTGAAAATGTCAAACTGCAGCCAGAAAGCTGCCACCATACCTATCTAACACCTAGATAAGTGCGGTGTGAAAACGCTGTTTTGAAGACGCATAAGCTGCTAAAACACAGTTTACCCAAACAAATCAGGTTAGTTTTCAAAACGCCACCGCACCAAATAAGCTGCCCTAAACAGGCCCTAAGAAAGTAAAATGAGTCCTCCGTTCCAGTGCGGTTGACATGGATCCCCATAAAGAAGTTGCCCGACCAGACGACCACCCGACCATACCCATGGGCCCCACGGGGTATGTTTATATACAGCCTGAAGTGCCCCCGTCGTACCTACACATTTTATGGGTTCAACAAACAATTGTATCTTGACTCATTTTTATAAATATGAGGTCTATTTCATAAATAAAGATAACACAAATTTAGTGTTTATTATTGTGCTATTGCTCTCCTCTCTCTCTCTCTCTCTCTTACTTACGAGTGTCTCCTANTCTATTTCATAAATAAAGATAACACAAATTTAGTGTTTATTATTGTGCTATTGCTCTCCTCTCTCTCTCTCTTACTTAGGAGTGTCTCCTGGACAAACTTGGATTCAAGAGGACAATATCTACAAGATTTCAAAGGGTTTTCAGAATATGATATGTTTTAGTGAAGAAGAAAGAGTATATTATAATTTTAGTATATTTGAAAAAAATAGTTAAATATTAATTTTCAATATATATATATTTATATATACATATGAATGGTAAAGCATCCACATGTGAAGGGAGGGATACCACNTATATATATATATATATATATATATATATATATATATATATACCTCGAAAACAGATAGCTACAGATTATTTATCTCCATACCACATAAATTTTGAATGTCTTCTTATCCTCCAGTTCTCAATTTGATGTCTACCACTATGGATTTGTTTGGGACAGTTTTCTGCATTTTTTATCTTGAAGACTGTCATCACATTTTTATTTGGGAAAGTGCTTTCTTGCTATTTTTTAAAAATATTTATGATAAAAAATTGCATTTTCATCTGAGCTGTTAAAGNAGATAGCTACAGATTATTGATCTCCATACCACATAAATTTTGAATGTCTTCTTATCCTCCAGTTCTCAATTTAATGTCTACCACTATGGATTTGTTTGGGACAATTTTCTGCATGTTTTGTCTTAAAGACGGTCATCACATTTTTATTTGGAAAATTGCTTTCTTGCTATTTTTTAAAAATATTTATGATAAAAAATTGCATTTTCATCTGAGCTGTGGTGGTTGTTAAAAAGCTATGCTTTTACATTTTAAATATAAAATAAGTTTGTAATTATCATCACAACTTTTTAAAAAATAATTTCTTCTATTATAATTTCATAGCTGCAACTACTGCGAACAGACCCTAAGCCGTTATGTACACAGGCCTATCACACCTAGCGCACCACGCACCACGCACCACGCACCACCATGATCGGCCTTCCATTTCGCACTTGTATNTTCATAGCTGCAACTACTGCGAACAGACCCTAAGCCGTTATGTACACAGGCCTATCACACCTAGCGCACCACACACCACGCACCACGCACCACACACCACGCACCGCCATGATCGGCCTTCCATTTCGCACTTGTACGGATTCCCACCACACACGCAATGTCCAATCAATCGAGCTGGCCAAACAACTCACCAACCCTCTCCCTTGGGCTAAACAAAAGAATTAATTAGGCTGATATAGATCAATATCAAGGCTCGTAGCTACTAATTTGAAACATGATTGCATGCGCAAATGGCAATTAAGGAGAGCTTATGACCACACCCACGAGCTGTGTNGACTTATAGGCATGCCCCCACCATATTGCATTGTTTGATGCAAGTAAAATCATTGACATGCATGAGAAAAATCATTGTGGATTGCTTGAGGATAAATTGGATGGTCATTCATTGTCAAATTCATCATAAAAATTCAACGGTATTTGGGACAAGTTAGAAACTATACTTCAAATTATTGCTGACATTTGGTATTTTATTGAGTCCGGACGATTGGGTTGGCGGGCCGAGCAGCTTGGCATGCACCATTGAGTCATAATGAGATGTGGCTCCACACTGGGCTAAGGCCAGGACTCTCCTCACATCTCTCTCTCTCTCCCTCCTCTAAATGGTCCAGCTTGTTAATGGCGCCATGTGTGAGAAAGGGAGGCTCAAGGTGCCATGCATGTTATCAGATCATGTTTGCCTTTAGTGCTCTCTCTCTCTCTCTCTCTCTCTCTCACTCACTCACTCTCTGATCTCTCCNTGTGTGAGAAAGGGAGGCTCAAGGTGCCATGCATGTTATCAGATCATGTTTGCCTTTAGTGCTCTCTCTCTCATCTCTCTCTCTCTCTCTCTCTCTCTCTCTCTCTCTCTCACTCACTCACTCACTCTCTCATCTCTCTCTATCTCCTCTTTCTTCGTAATTATATTCCCATGTTACATTGTGCTGATAACATATGAGTTCCATCATATTAGGTTAGCATAAAGTGGATGAGATACTCTTGCCATGTGTGTGCATGCGATGTTGATCGATTTATGAGGCCACCTCTATTTCTTAAACATTGCTTCACTCCTGTTGTCTCCTATTTAATGAAATATNTATGAGGCCACCTCTATTTCTTAAACATTGCTTCACTCCTGTTGTCTCCTATTTAATGAAATATTTTTTTTTCTGTAATAAACCAAATGTAATAAAAATAGAAACAAAATTCATATAGATTATCGTATCATATTACTGGTGTTCACTATATGTGTTTTAAAAATTATTTATTTTAGGCCACATTTTTAAAATAGCTCAAGCATTTTTTTTCAAATAAAAAATGTTGAGAAAATTTTCGAAAGCGATGGTTAAACTAGCGATAACTGTCTCATGCGTTATTTTGTTGCAGGTTATTTGGTGCAGTGACGTTTTGAAAACACACTTCACCTGTTTAGGTAAACTGCGTTTCGGCAGTTTATGCGTTTTTAAAACGCTGAAAACAGTGTTTTCACACCGCACATGTCTAGTTGCAGTGACAGCTTTCTTGCTACGATCTGACTTTTTCAAAAATAAAATAAAAATTTGTAGTGGTCACCGCGCCTAGCTTATCGGCATATTATTTTTAATCAACTTATCAACATATTATTCAATAAGCTGCAGCTGCCCCAAACAGACCCTAAAACGGCACAGTATTCAATTTTTTTTTTAAATAAGTTTTTTTATAATATTAAATTATTTGATATGAAATTAATATGTGTTTGTATGTATTTGTAAAAAATGCTTGTAATTATTCTTATAAATTAAACAATTATTAATTGATTCGCATGATATGAGATTTATTGATGTAATTTTTTGATAATTTTTATATAACCTACATATAAATAATTAGCAGTATTCTTTGGGCTGTCAATTAATTTGTTTTTTAAATAGGGTGAAGTGATTTATCATTTAATGCATTGTAGCAACATTTAACTTGTCTTCATTGTGGTTATTCTTCTCCATTTTGTTGATGGTGAATTACGATACTAAGACGGTGAAGAATTTGTCGATCCCCTCGGATGCGATTAGTAAGCGACAATCAAGTTTTTAAATCTCAATGTTGTAGAGGATGTATTGAAAGACAATAATTTTTGGAACACAATAAGTTTTATGTGGTAAAAAACCCGATATTTAGATGGATGATATTTGTCAAAATGAGGAGATTTTGAATTGGAAGATGATCATATTGTCGTGTTTTTTATGTCGGAGCGAGGAAAGGACTCGAGAGATTTGGCAAATGAAATTTCATGGCATCACAGCATGCACACATACACAGGGAGTTGCTCATGTGATTGCACATTGAAATTATGATCATGTATAAGAATTTTAGAGATGAATTTTTTCATGGCTTTGAATAGAGGTTAATGTACTAAGAGTTTGTTGTAGAGATGTCATTTAGTAATGGTACAAAATATATAGAGAAGATGCACCATCTCATGAAAAACAAGTTAGGACTTTATTTGTGTCCTACTATTAACTTTTTAAATTATTATAATGTAAAGATCTAATGTAAAGGTTCATCTCCAATAGGAATGTTAATTTGGTTTGATGGGCTGGGTTTCAATTTCACCCAAGTTTAGGCCAACAAAAATCAAACATTTTTTGTATATAAGTCAAAATATTTGAGTGGACATAAACTAAGTATGACCCATTTATTCGAATTAAACTAATCAAAACCAGCATAGCTCTAGCTTCAATAATTATAAGTCGAATTTTTTGTTGATTTTGAGTTGATCAAATCGGATCGAACTTGCCCCGAATAATGATTTTCATTGATATCATATTTTTGACCCAAACTCATTTCAAATAGTAATCTGATTANTTATTTTAGGCCACATTTTTAAAATAGCTCAAGCATTTTTTTTTTCAAATAAAAATTGTTGAGAAAATTTTCAAAAGCTATGGTTAAACTAGCGATAACTGTCTCATGTGTTATTTTGTTGCAGGTTATTTGGTGCAGTGACGTTTTGAAAACATACCTCACCTGTTTAGGTAAACTGCGTTTCGGCAGTTTATGCGTTTTCAAAACGCTGAAAACAGTGTTTTCACATCGCACATGTCTAGTTGCGGTGACAACTTTCTTGCTACGATCTGATTTTTCCAAAAAAAAAAATAAAAATTTGTAGTGGTCACCGCGCCTAGCTTATCGGCATATTATTTTTAATCAGCTTATCAACAGATTATTCAAAGCTGCAGCTGCCCCAAACAGACCCTAAATCGGCACAGTGTTTAATTTTTTTTAAATAAGTTTTTTTGATAATATTAAATTATTTGATATGAATTTAATATGTGTTTGTATGTATTTGAAAAAAATGCTTGTAATTATTCTTATAAATTAAACAATTATTAATTGATTCGCATGATATGAGATTTATTGATGTAATTTTTTGATAATTTTTATATAACCTACATATAAATAATTAGCAGTATTCTTTGGGCTGTCAATTAATTTGTTTTTTAAATAGGGTGAAGTGATTTATCATTTAATGCATTGTAGCAACATTTAACTTGACCGATATTTTTTTGAAACTACTTTACTTATAGTTGTAATGTCTTCATTGTGGTTATTCTTCTCCATTTTGTTGATGGTGAATTATGATGCTAAGACGGTGAAGATTTGTCGATCCCCTCGGATGCGATTAGTAAAGGACAATCGAGTTTTTAAATCTCAATGTTGTAGAGGAAGTATTGAAAGACAATAATTTTTGGAACACAATAAGCTTTATGTGGTAAAAAAGCCCGATATTTAGATGGATGATATTTGTCAAAATGAGGAGATTTTGAATTGGAAGATGATCATATTGTCGTGTTTTTTTATGTCGGAGCGAGGAAAGGACTCGAGAGATTTGGCAAATGAAATTTCATGGCATCATAGCATGCACACATACACAGGGAGTTGCTCATGTGATTGCACATTGAAATTATGATCATGTGTAAGAATTTTAGAGATGAATTTTTTCAAGGCTTTGAATAGAGGTTAATGTACTAAGAGTTTGTTGTAGAGATGTCATTTAGTAATGGTACAAAATAGATAGAGAAGATGCACCATCTCATGAAAAATAAGTTAGGACTTTATTTCTGTCCTATTATTAACTTTTTAAATTATTATAATGTAAAGATCTAATGTAAAGGTCCATCTCCAATAGGAATGTTAATTTGGTTTGATGGGCTGGCTTTCAATTTCACCCAAATTTAGGACAACAAAAATCAAACATTTTTAGTACCCATTTATTCGAATTAACCTAATCAAAACCAGCATAGCCCTAGCTTCAATAATTATAAGTCCAATTTTTTGTTGATTTTGAGTTGTTCAAATCGAATCGAACTTGCCCCGAATAATAATTTTCATTGATATCATATTTTTGACCCCAACTCATTTCAAATAGTAATCTGATTAATCTAAACTAAATTTATTTAGTTAATTTTGAGTTTAGTTGTCGGGTCAAATTATTTGGTGCCATCCCTAGTCTTGTTGGCGATGCTACGGTGCAACATCCTACTGTTTTCCTGGTTTTTGCCATCGTGATCTTTTGAGCTTAATTCTAGAAGTTTGAGTTGGCTCCTGAGCTGGATTATTTATTATGAATAAGAAAAAAATAAATTTGATTCGAGTAGTAGTAAAAAAATTATAACAAGAATGAATAATTATAGAAAAAAAAAGAAATCATTTGATATAAAAAATAAGATACTTTTGAAGATTTTTCAACTTTTATTATTAAATTTTTAATTTTAATATATTTTACTTATATTCTATATTATTATTTTTATTAAATGAACTTGCTCACGACTTAATGAGTTGAGTATGGACTGAATTAAACATGGCCTATTTGCTAAAGAAGCCCTCTCGTGACTTGACTCAACTTAAGTGGAATCAAATCAAATGACATTTAGTATGGCCAGTAAGCAAAATATGTTGACAGCATATGTAAATGGTGACTACATTGTGATTGCACCCATTAAGTAACTCTAATGGAAATCAAATAAAAGCCAATGTTGATAAGGCGATGGTTCAAGGGCAACATACATGAAAGTCCAATTATGAAAGTCTGGGGACCTATGTAGCTAGATGGTCTAGGATACTTTTATGTGGATGAACCGAGTACTGATTTTTTTTGCTGCAGCCTAGCACCATACATAGTATTTGAGAAGCACACATCATCATATTTAGCTGTCTAGTTCCTCGAGCTTATTGATTTCATCCAATTTGAGACAACAACATCTCTAACAAATACAAGTCAAAATAGGTCTTCTGCCTGAAAAATGAATTGAAGTTGCGCAAACAATTTAAAGTTGAATTGCTATAAAAACATAAAACATTAAGCCTTTTTTTTATTTTAAAAGTGCTATGTTCTTTTCATCGAATGATGTGTGATAGTATGTCTCTTGGGAAGTTATAGAGTTTGCTATTAAGAATTTGACTATCATGATTGATATAAACTTATATGCTTCATAAAATATTATATTGATTCATTCCCTCTTCATCCTTTATGACAACATACGCTCATCAGTGGCTCAAGCTGTCAATGTATTAGCTATGATAACCAACCTAGACATTATCGTAATTCTCTTGACCATCTACTTGCTAGAATGTTGGCTTCATCGTCTCTAGATCAATAAAAAACCCCACCAAACTGATTCACCACACACTTTGGCAAACAACAATCAATATACCACTAATTAAGTAGTGGAAATTGAACCTCCCAAACATGTTTCTTAGATGTGCATGATTGTACTACTTGTAACCATAATTGTATGGTTCTCATATAACCTAGCCAAAAAAATTTTTTATAAAAAAACTTCTATAGACGGCTGGTAACATAAATCGCGTGTGTTTGAAAAGATATGTTCACTTATATGGCTTAATACTTAAAAGAAGTTTGGCAATATCATCTGTGTAGACCTTGACATAACAAATTGGTAAACATAAATGATGTTAACACCATCTAGGAGATATTTTAATAGTTAATTCTCATGCATTATGAAAAAAATAAAAGAAAATGAAGTTATTTGTACCCATTAAGTTGAGTTTTTTCATCAAATTATATTCGGTATAGAGCACATGGTGTTGTCTTGCCGATATATAGTCATTTCTAACATCAATTCCATTGTATGTCTCAAAAAAATTAACATTAGTGACATGCATTGACTTGATAACTTAAAGATATTCATAACTAGAACTATTACTTGACAAAATTTGATTTTAAATTAAGAAAACAAACTTCCCCTAATTTAGTTTCTTCAAAATGTGTTTAACAAATTTCTCCAATCATTTATGAATGGGCATGTTTGAGCAAATCTTCGAAAATTTCTTGGCTTTTTTTAATCTAACTCTTCATACAGTACTTTGTGATTTTTATTTCTTATTTAAAAGCAAAAGATTGCCTGGTTCTAGCAAATAAGATATATATACATTACAGGAATGGTCGGAGGCTATGATACGAGTCCCGGTCATCCCTCATGCGCCTATAATTTGAGTACCACACCCTGCACTTGAATCACTTTCATGCATATTAGGCCTTCGCTTGAGAATTGTGCGTGTGCTTAACTTCCATTCCATTCGCTCGACCACATCTCGTGTCGTTCACTCAAACGAATTAGAAGAGCATCTCTTGAGCATTCGCCGAAGTTCATTCGCAGAGACGACAATATTTTGCCATTTTGAATCGCACATACCTTGCTCTGGTTCCGCGAACACGTTTAAAGGAGCTTCACCGAATGCTGAGCCTAACTCTGCTTCATCAGCTGCAACTACGCCGATACCCACACACCAAGCCGTTGTATCTCATTTCGACAAAAAAATTCTGAATAATATATTATAATCTGTCGATGTCAATTTTCTCGACCTGACAAATTAGAAAAAAAAAACTTGAGGAAAAATATTTTAAGTTTTAATCTAAATAAATGTTAAATTTTAATCTTATAGTCAATTTTTNCGCCTTTAATTTGAGTACCACACCCTGCACTTGAATCACTTTCATGCATATTAGGCCTTCGCTTGAGAATTGAGCGTGTGTTTAACTTCCATTCCATTCGCCCGAGCACGTCTCGTGTCGTTCACTCTAACGAAGTAGAAGAGCATTTCTTCAGCGTTCAACTAAGTTCATTCGCAGAGACGACAATATTTTGCCATTTTGAATCGCGCATACCTTGCTTTGGTTCTGCGAACACGTTTAAAGGAGCTTCACCAAATGCTGAGCCTAACTCTGCTTCATCAGCTGCAACTACGCCGATACCCACACACCAAGCCGTTGTATCTCATTTCGACAAAAAAATTCTGAATAATATATTATAATCTGTCGATGTCAATTTTCTCGACCTGATAAATTAGAAAAAAAACTTGAGGAAAAATATTTTAAGTTTTAATCTAAATAAATGTTAAATTTTAATCTAATAGTCAATTTTCTTTTATTGTATTTCTCATTATTAAATTCGCAGCTAGTGCGTGCGCAGCGAATTGCACATCTGACTGGGCTTGATGGGCTGAAACGAAGCTAACCTTAGTGCGGGCGAGCACTGAAACGCTTGCTCGCCCTTAAAGGCAAATATGGACACCCTATTTCATCAATCATTCTTTGCACGAATTACTAAATTTTCCTCATAAGTAGGCATAGGCATTGCTCAGGTGACTCGACGAGCTCGCAATAAGTCAGCTTAGAATATACATGATTGGCTATAAAAAAATAGAAATTTAACTAGACCGATTCTGCTTTGAGTTAGTTAAATACCGAATGAGCTTGACCTGTGTCACCGGTCACATAGGTATAGTAAGCTTTTGAAACAGTTAATTTTCTTCTTCTTTTTCTTCAATCTAGCCATAAATTTTGATTTCTACATTAATATCAACTAAGCATTCCGTATCACATAAAAATTATTAATTTTTTTTTTTAAAATGAAATACAACTTTAATGCATGTATAAGATGATAAATATGTAAAAACCAAAGTTTGGGTGTTAGATATGTAATTAAATTGATTTTTTTTTTGGGTCGTATTTTACTCAACTCCATTGTATCTATATATCGAGATGTTTTCAATTTAAAAACTTTCATATTCTGTGTTTATATATTTATTTTTAAATTTAAGTTTGTATATATAAAATTAATTTAAAATTCTTGCCTCAGATTCTTCCAAATGTCTATATTACATAATTTGTTTAATATTTTAAATCAACAATGTGATTTGAAAGGAAATATTAAAGATTTTATTACTTGTTTATTTTTTATTTATTTTAAAAAATAATAATATTACATAAAATTCAATTAAAAATTTAAGCGTGTATTTTTTTTTTAAATAATAATTTAGAGATTAATTTAAATTAAATGTAAGTTATATTATTTGACTTAACTTTTTTTTTATAATTAAGGGAAATGAGTGAGTTGGTATGAAAAGCTATTTTCTTTTATGGACCGCGGATCGGCCCAGTCTATTTAGCGGGCAAGTCTGGCTAAGAAATGGTAAAGACAAATCGAGCACTAGCCCGTCCCAAACCTGCTTTGAGTAGTGAAAGCTTAATATGTCCAGCCAGCATAAAGCTCGGCCCGTTCAAGGCCATAAAANGCATCGAAAGACTTATCGAAAGGTGACACAGCAAAATTTCATTTCTTGCTCGTTTTTGCTCCAAATTGCACCGTTTTTGTTTCTTTTTATCTAAAAGTCCATAATTCATCATACCTGCAACAAAACATCCAAAATACTCTTCTTTAAAGTGAAATATCATCAAAATTAGTGTAAAATAGGTATGAAAATCTCAACATATTTTCCTTTGGTCACATGGCTTATTGATTGTGGTTGGTACCTCAACTCTACCAAGATATCCAACTTAGTCTTTTGCCCCTAAACTCCCCCATATTACTAGCTTTAGGACCCCAAATTTGGCCAAAATTGCCAAATTTACCCAAAACACCCAACTTGGTTCAAAAATCATTTCAATCACCTTGAAAACACCCAAACTACCCAAAATCACCAAAATTGGTCAAATTACCAAAATATCCCTCCTTACCCCAAATTCCAAAAATTCCGAAAAATCCCAAAAATTTCCAAAACCTCCCAAATAATCCCAATTTTATTTTTCCCAACTACTACATGACCCAATTTGGCCAATTTGACCATCTTTGATCAAAACCCCCAAATTGCCTTTTAAAGGCCCATATTTTCCCTAAATTACCTCAAATGTCTAGCCAATTTGTCTCAATTTACCCAAATTTCAATCATAAACTCAAATTCACCCTTGATATGATCAATCTAAACCAAATCCAAGCTCAATTGGTCCATCATTTGGACCTAATTTTGATTTAAACCAAAAACCCAATTTTGGCCCTATGACTTGGTTCCACCAAATTGAACCCATAGCCCACACAATTGCCAACAATTTATGTTGAAAAACCTTCATAACATCCCCATACATCAAAATTGACCTTTAATTGGCCTTGGTGAGACCAAAATTTCATTTCATTTCAACCTAAGTCCAAAAGCCCCAAATTGGCCATGTCTCAAAATCTCACCAAATTAAGGGTCTTAACCCCAAATATTCCACTCTATCCCTTCATGAAAAATCTTCACAACATCTCCCTTAATCATGTGGACCATTTAATTTGGACTTAGCCTAAGTCTAGCCCAATCTAGACCCATGTCTAACCCAACATGCCCAAATTGACCAAATTTCAAAAATCTTTCAAATTGACTTACCAATTAAACTCAAAATCACTTCAACCCTTCACCAAAAATCTTCATAACAATCATCTACACAATTTTGATCAATCAATTGGGTCAATATACATGGATAACCTAGCCAAAACCCATGTTTTGTCCATTTGCACTCACTTGAACCCTTTCCCCACAAATTGTCTTAACCATGTCTAAGCCACCAAAGTAATGATTTCACAGCCACCAAAACCTTCCTAAAGACCAGGCTAAACCCTCCTAAAATTACCATGACAAGCTATGGACCATTGGATCCCCAAATTAATGGATTTTACCCTTTTTTGGACCTAACTTGAAATATCTCCAACATCATCACTTACCCATGGGAGATAATCATCATTAGCCAACCCTGACTTCCCTGAGCCAAGACGTTACCAATGCCTGGCTGTCCAGCCACCTTGGTGGCTGGAAAATGGCCAAAAACATGGCCAAGATAAGAGATTTTCACCCAATTCAAACCTAAAGTCCAAATCAGCTTAGCTGCTCATTGGAGCTTCTCTGCCCTCCACATAAGCAACCAAATGCACCCTTTAATTGGCCCTAGCAGCCCGCCTAGGCCATTTTATTTAAACTCCCCTTCCATGTCCAGAAAGAGAGAGCTTGAATTTTCTTGGGGAGACTCTGTAAAATTTCTTCCAGAGCTTCCTGGAGACCTCTGGAGCTTAACAAAGCATTTCGTAGCCACTCAAGGTCATTGCTCTAGTTCAATTTTGAAGCTCAATTTCAAGGTCAAAACAAGACATCCTCCAAACCTCCACCAAATCCAAATTAATTGCACCCACACCATCCCAAAATGAAGAGAGGAAGATCCCCCACAAAAGCCCCATCACTCGGCCACCCTAAGGTGGACTTCGAGCAAACTCCCAAATTGGCCTTGGTCGAATTTGGTTCTAGGCATTTCACCACGACCAGAGGCTCCATCCCTATGATCCTGAGACCCACACAAAGCTTATACAAGCATCTAATTGAGACTACCCCTCTTGGACCAAGGTATTAAAAGTTAACTAAACTGAGCTTCTTTTAGTTATTCATGAATATAAAGTTAATTTAAGGGTTCATCAACCGTATGGATGTGTTTGGCTAGTCAAGACGAGTATTTTAAAAAATAATTGCACTCAATTTCATTGAGAATCGCGTAAGAAATTAGTGTTTTAAAAGGGATGGTTTTCGGGTCCAGTTCGTTTGGGACGATGACCCGTGACCGTCAGATCGAGCGTATATCGATTGGGCGGCCCTAATTGCGTCTGACGGAGTGCAGTCTGATAGGGGCAAAGTTAAGCTCGCCGGCGGCGCCTAATTAGGCAGCGACACATGGCCTATTCGACTTGTACGAGGCTGACATAAATAAGTAGAAAAATAGGGGCTTTTCTTATTTATTTAATCCCCAAAACTTCAAAAATACATAACTTTATGTAGAAAAATTACAAAAATAAAATAAAAATACCCACTTGCTTAGTGACCAAAGGAGAAAAATATGGATTAAAATTTATGTCAATTTGATGAATATTTTATTTTTAAAAAATTAATAAGTGTTAGGAGAATTTTAACTCTTCATACATCTATACTTATCACCATACCTTTAAATTTTGGTATGTTCTAGCCTCTATCAAGGCGAACATTCTTTGATTTTTTCAAAGTCAGAAGAGGTCCCTAGACAGAGATACATATTTTTTAAGTTTGTGCACATTATTTGCTTAAATTAATCATAATAATTAGCATTTTGCTTAGAAAAATCCAAGAAAATTTTAGAAAGTTTACTATAACTAGAAAACCCTTAGGAAAATTTCTCATGAGTCAAGTCATTTAAAATGCACCTAATCTTCACAAACCCTAAATCAACAAGATAATTAATTTTAGAAAATACAAACAAAAAATAACTTGATTTTTTATCTCCATTTTTATTTAAGATCCAGAGAACCTCTCATAAAAATTTCAAAGCATTTTGAGTACATTTGATGGTCTAAATTGATTTTTCAAGTTAAATATCTTATTTGGCACTTAAATGCTTTTTTTAAATCAAAATATAATTCAAAAATTTATAAAAACTTATTTTTTGAGTTTTTTGTGATTAAGGGTATTTTTTTATAATAAAATGATATTTAAAATAAAAACTTAATGTTTAGCCTTTTTTAAATATTTAAAAAATTAAAAATCCCTAAAAATCACAAAAATAAGAAAATTCATGGAAATGTTCTAAATTATTTCCTAAGCACATAGGAACAATTGGAATATTTTTCCTAGTTTTCTAAATAAATATATTGAATTTTAAAGCTTAAAAATGATTTTTAAAGGCTAAAAATGAGTTTTCACTAAAAAATTATTCCATTAAATCAAATCAAATTCAAAAAAATATAAAATCTTCTCCTTTGAGTTCTCTGAACTTAGGAGGATTTTTGAAAAATACTAAACTTAATTTTCCCCATTTGAAATATTTTATATTTAATAAATACCCCAGAACTGAAAATAAATCTTAAAATTCAGATAAAATTCAAAAAATCATGAAATTTGGTCCAAAAGCTTCTCTAGTTTAATTCTACCTCTAGTAAATTCAAGGGATTAGTATTTACCTTGGTCAAGTTAAAAATTTTCTTTGAAAAATCTTATTTTTGCATGAAAACAATTTTATAAATTAAATTAAATTTTGAAAAATCATATTTTTATCCTATTTTTGCATAAAATTAATTATATAAATTAAATTAAATTTTGAAAAATCACATTTTCTTTTTTTGCATTAAAAAAATTATATAAATTAAATTAAATTTTGAAAGATCACATTTTCTCCTCTAGTCTTAATTGACCCATGAATGAGGTAAGATAAAAATTTCAAAGTCATTTGAATTGAATTTGATAAATTATGAAGTGTTAGAGCATTAGGGGCAAATATGTAATTTTGGAAATTTAGCCTTAATTAACATTTAGGCTTAATTTAAAAAGGGAAATGGGTAACCTTTGATTTTAATTTGGATATTTGAAACATAAGGGGTTAATTGGTAGAAACCAACCACTTTTTTCTAATTGAAAAGATAAGTTAATAAATTTCTAAATTATTAAAATTTGGAAGTTTGTTAAAATTAAATGATCCTAGATTTAGGGGTATGATTTTGGGTGTTAATAACTCATCAATGTAATACCCTTATTTTGATTTTCAAATAATATTCAAATCATGAATTATGACCACCTAAAGCTTAATTACCCCTATTTTGATTTTCAAATAAAATTCAAATCATGAATTATAACCACCTAAAGCTTAACAAGACACTCACCTAGGTCTTAAGGGCTTAGTAGTGACTTAGGCTAAATCAAGTTTCATTTAAACAAGGATTTCACTCACCTAGGTCTTAAGGGCTTAGTAGTGACTTAGGCTAAATCAAGTTTCATTTAAATAATCTAGGTCTTAAGGGCTTAGTAGTGACTTAGGCTAAATCAAGTTTCATTTAAATAAGGATTAGGAAAGTAAACATCATTTAAAATTAAAACATCTTTCAAACACTATAAGTCCAATTAGGATCACAATTTGGTTAAGTGTTCCACTAACACTAACTTGCCTCTTTAAGAGTCTCACCCACACAATTTTTAAAATTAAATTATAGATGATAATTAGCTTACTCTTAGGGATAATTGAGACATCAATGTTCATTGAGCGTTAGAGTGTTTTTTAGGATGAATTATTAAGCAACATAATAGCTTTAAAAGAAGTCGGGATTTTCCACCAGGCAGCGAGAGAGTAGCACGGACCTGCTTCTTTCTCTAGATCTTATGGATACCTCGGAGATCTACTAAACTTAATATATTTTGCTTGGCAACATTATCATAAGATCTAGGGTTAGATAAATCACCAAAACTTTACTTCATATGTCTCATATAAACTGCCTTAACATGCCTTTTGAGTTTCAGGTGGTGGAACGAGAAGACTCGTCAGGTACGCTTTTACAGTTTTCAGCGTTGTCTTTCTTGTATTGTCATACTGTGCTTTTATACCTGCAAACTTGCATGTCACCTTGCACGAAAACTAAAACTATCAGGATAGCCACAAAAACAAAATCAAAACTAAAACTAAAATTAACCAGGATAAAATTCACCGCCACAACATAACTTGCATGTTAACCAAAACCAAAACTAAAATCAACCAAGATAAAATTCACCGCCACAACATTCGAATTATAAGACAACTCAAAATTTAATCACAAACATCACACAAAACTACAACTTCAACTAAATTAATACATCTCTATTTTATGATTGGGAATTCCTCGGAGGAGGTAACCTACGATTGCTAACGAGGCTTCCCACGATCTAAATAAAATTATGGAACTCATTAAGTTGAGTTTAGTAAGTTCAGTTAGACTAAGTGAATCCAATAGAAAATAGTGGTGCCAGAACGAGGGAACCGTAGGATCCTAACCGGTGTCACCCTAATCAACTTTAATGTACCCCCATAACATTTAAAAAACTTCAACCATAAGGCCACCTGATTTGACATTATAACTTGACACACTAGAAAACTTAAACTCTTCGCGAAACTATAGGGCCACCTGATTTGACATTATAAATTGACACACTAGAAAACTCAAACTCGTCGCGGAACCATAGGGCTACCTGATTTGATATTATAACTTGACACACTAGATAACTCAAACTCGTCGCGGACTTCAACCATAGGGCCACCTGATTTGATATTATAACTTGACACAATAGATAACCCAGACTTATTGTGGCAAGCGAGCTAGCATGGTGGGCAGCACGACCATCTTCAACAGCAAAACATGTCTTCCCCAGCTAAACTAATCTTCCTTCTTTAGACTTAAACTACAAAGCCATAAGACTTTGAGGTTGCTTGCTTAAGCAACGTAAATCCTCACCTTATCTTTAGGCCTTTGTACAGCCCTGCTATACAATATATGTGCTAACTCATCTTAGGATTCTGAGGTTATCGTCCATCACGACCTAAATCCCCATATCTTCCAGTCTATTTGTATGATAGTTTCGCACGAATGGAAGCCCTAACTAATAAAATTGGCAGGATGAAACACCTAACTATTTCTCCTCAAAACTAAAGCCAAAAATTAGGATAGCTTTGGAAGTCACTGAGGTTCTCCCTTGGATCCATGACATCCTCTAGTTCTTCCTCCTTTGGACTCTACAACAAAATGTTCCCAATTTGAACTAATCCCCTGTTGACCTCATTTTTGATTGAGGTCTAGTTTTTCCTCTTTAGTAGCCTAGGGTTTGACTATTCCTAGAAAACTAGACATGGAACCCTCACTATTATAAATTCTACCTTCTTCTTTACTCAACTTGAAGTTCTACATATTGATCTCAACCTCTAAATACTTAGTAGGTGTGTGGGGGAAACTCAATATGAGTCACCCTTAGGATTGCTGGACCTTAAGGTTGACCTTAGGTGTTGGTCTAGAGCTAAGGAACTCACTACACTTATCTACACCCACAATCACTTACAACCCTAAACTCAAATTTTTATCCCTTGATCATTTGTGATACTCATGTAGAAGGTCCCCTAAACCTACTAGCCCTAAGGTTATGGTTTAGCTAATACCAGAACATAGAGGACCCAAAATGGGGTTTCCATTAGTCCATGGCTTATTGGTGATGATTGGTACCTCAACTCTACCAAAATACTCATCTTGGACTTTTACCCCTACAACACCCCCAAATTACCAAAATACCCCTCCATTGCTCAAAATCCCAAAAATTCCAAATATTCCCATTAAATCTCAATAAATCCCAAATATTCCTAATGTTATTTCTCTAAACTACCACATCACCCAAATTGGACAATTTGACCATCTTTAACCAAAATCACGAAATTGCCCTTTAAAAGACCCAAATTTCCCCAAATCCAACTCAAATGTTCATCAATTTGATCTCAATTGAACCCGATTCCAATCCTAAACTCAAATTCACTTTTGATATGACCAAATTAACCCAATTTTGATTTGGATCAAAACCCCAATTTTGGTCATATGACCTAATCTCATCAAATTGAGCTCATAGCCTAGTCAGTTGGCCTCAATTAATGTTGCAAAAATCTTTATAACATTCCTATACATCAAAATCAACCATCAATTGGCATTGGTGAAGTCTCAAATCCATTTGATTTTGGCTTAAATCCAAAATTCCCAAACTTAGCCCCAAATTGGCTAAGTCCCCAAATTTCACCCAATTGATTGCCTTAACCACCAAATTGGCCTCCAATTCATGTTGGAAACTCTTCATGAGGTCCCTATTGACCAATAAATTTAGACTTAGCCCAAGGCTAACACAACAGACCCAAGCCTAGCCCAACATGACCAAATTGATTAAAGTTCAAAATTCCCTCAAATCGACCCTTCAATTTGACTCAAAACCACTTCCATCTTTCACCAAAGTTGTTCCTTATGATCATCTATACCAAATGCGACAATTAATTAGGCAAATTTACATGGATAACCTAGCCCAAACCCAAGTTTTGGTCATTTGCACCCACTTGGACCCATGCACTAAATGTGACCTAACCACCCTAAAGCCACCAAATTAACTCCACCACAACCTTTAGTTGAACTTAGTGACTAGTCCAAACACCATGAAATCACCTAAATCAAGCCAGGGACCAAAGGTCCCCCAAATTAAGGGATCTTATTTCCAAAAATACACATTCTTAAGATATCTTTGCCAAATTAAAGCACATTTGCATTAAATTCTTGTGATGGATTCCTTTGGGTTCCCTGAGCTCCTAGCCACCTCCCCCTGGCCGGCCGGCTAGCCTAGTCGCTGGAAAAGCCCAAAACTGAGAGCCACTCCCATGGAACCTCACCCAAATCAAACCTAGAGGCAAGCTCATCCAAATCAAACTATGGAGCTCCTCTGCCCTCCACCTAAGCACCACAATGCACCCAAACTTATGCCCTGAGAGCCACCCCATGGCCATTTTTATAAAAACTCACCTCCCACGGCCATGGGAGGTGTGCTGAAATTTCCTTAGAGAGGCATCTCCAAACTTCACATAGAGCTTCCCTAAGATCTCCTCAGTGCATTCCAACCATTTTCCCTCACCCATTCCTATTACCGGAGTTCAATTTTGAGCTTGAAACCTTGTCGGAAACCAGGACAGAACCCAATACACCTCCACAGTCCATCAAACACAAGTTAACTTCACCCACACCTTCACAACAATGAAAGAAGCTAAAGCCCCCATCAAATCCCCATTCCACAGAGCCTCTACCATAGCTCTAGACCAACACCTGAAATAGAGCTTGGTTGAATTCATACCTAGGCCTTACACCAAGACCAGTGACTCAATCCCTAGCCTCCTTGGACCCTAGCGAACGTGCCGAGCACCTCTGATTGAAGCCTCCCTTCTCAGAGCAAAGGTATAAAACTTCTCCTCCTCCTGAGCTTATTTTGATTCTCCATTTACTTAAGCAGCAAAGGTATAACCTCACTCACTCTCCCGAGCCTTTACAAGCTCTCCATTTGTAATGGCTTACTTTTATGGCCTCTTAACCGTATAGATATGTTCGTCTCACTTAGACGAGTCCATAGGATCAAAACCGGCACCTTAACCATATGGATGTGTTCGTCTCACTTAGACGAGTCCATAGGATCAAACCCGAAATGATTTGGTTGTGCATAGGCCGAGATCTTAGGGTTTTAGTGTGGACGGGCACGGGATCATTCTATCATGGACGCTGACGGGGAGCCGTTCGATCAAGCATGTATCAAATGAACGGGGGAGATCGATCCGTATTTTTCAACCAAGCTCCAAGCCTATACAGAGACATATTTTTCAAGTTATTCATCATTTCCTTAAAATAATCATGGAAATTAGCATATTGGTTATTAAATCCCAAGAAAATTTTAGAAGGTCTACCATGACCAGAGAAACCTTTGTAAAATAATCATGAAAATTAGCATATTGATTATAAAATCCTAAGAAAATTTTGGAAGGTCCATTATGACTAGACAAACCTTTGGAAATAATTTCATGGGTCAAGTCATTTAAAATGTCCTTAAATTATACAAATACAAAATCACTAAGATAATTAATTTTGAAAATTTTAAACATTTAAATGACTTGATTTTTTATCTC
>JXCR01138374.1:0-11301 GCA_002079205.1 Phalaenopsis hybrid cultivar | reverse complement strand
CAACACTTAACTTATTATTATGCTTCTCTTTTAAAGGCCAACATTCAGCGCCATAGAGCATTGCAGGTCTCACCACCGTCTTATAAAATTTTCCTTTCAGCCTAAGCGGTACTTTTCTATCACACAAAAGGAGCCCGATGCATTCCTACACTTCAACCAACCAACTTGAATTCTACTATTAACATCCCTGTATATATCACCATCGCTTTGAACAACGGACCCAAGATATCTAAATCGTTCACACCTTTTAATAATTTGATCACCCAAAATCACACTTTTGTCACTAGAGCTACTACTACTAAAATTACATTCCATGTATTCAGCTTTTGTTCTACTTAAATGAAGGCCTTTAGACTCCAATGTAGACCTCCATATTTCAAGTTTTTCTTAGGCTTTTTTCTCTCTTTTTATCCATAAGAAGGATATTATTAGCAAAAAACATACATTAAGGTACATCCTCCTGTAGATGTCCAGCAAGACAATCTATAACTAAAGCAAAAAGATATGGGTTTAAAGTTGATCCCTGATGTAATCCAACAGAAATAGGAAAATATTTGGTAAATAACAACTCTAGTATACATATCTTTAATAACTTGAATGTAAGTCATATCAACACCTTTCTTGTCAATATCTCTCCAAATGATATCTCTTGGAACCTTATCGTAAGATTTTTCTAAATTAATAAAAATCAAATGCAAATTCTCCTTATTATCTCTGAACTTCTCCATCAAACCTCCCAATAAATGTATAGCTTCCATAGTAGACCTACCCGGCATAAATTCGAATTGATTATGAGAAATCTTTGTAATGCGTCTTAACTTATATTTAATTACCCTCTCCCATAACTTATGATNTGTTTTTTAAAAATTGTACACAAGATGTTCTCATAATTCTAATTGCTAAATTCCATTAATAAAAGGGTTCATATTTTAATAGTTATCAATTATAATAAAGATAAAAAAGTATAGCTTTAGTTTTATCTGAGAGTGGTCCTTAATTCAAGAGTTAGGACTAAAGGTATGGATGATACACAAGAACTCTACAACAAAAGTAACAACAACAACAACAACAACAAAGCCTTAATCCCACTACGTGGGTCGGCTACATGAATCCTTTTTCTCCATTACGTCCTATCTAGTGTCATATTTTCATTTAGTTCTAGTAAATTAAGATCATTTTTTATACAATAAGCCCAAGTCTTCCTAGGTCTACCTCTGTCTTTCTTAACACAAGTCAAATCTAAAGCATCTACTCTATTAATTGGGATCATCAGATGGTCAACGTTTAATGTGACCAAACCATCTAAGACGACTTTCTCTAATTTTATCTGTCACAGGAGCTACACCAACCATATCACGGATATATTCATTTTGCATTTTGTCTCTAAGTGTAAAGCAACTCATCCACCTAATCATTCTCTATATATTCATTCTGCATTTTGTCTCTAAGTGTAAAGCCACTCATCCACCTAATCATTCTCAATTATTCATTTCGCATTTTGTCTCTAAGTGTAACACCACTCATCCACCTAATCATTCTCATATCTTTCATTCCGCATTTTGTCTCTAAGTGTCCAGCCACTCATCCACCTAATCATTCTCATCTTGGCAACACTTAACTTATTATTATGCTTCTCTTTTAAAGGCCAACATTCAGCGCCATAGAGCATTGCAGCTCTCACCACCGTCTTATAAAATTTTCCTTTCAGTCTTAGCGGTACATTTCTATCACACAAAAGGCTATTTCACATTTTGTCTCTAAGTGTAAAGCCACTCATCCACCTAATCATTCTCATCCCGACAACACCTTAAACTTATTATCTCTAAGGTGTAAAGCCACTCATCCACCTAATCATTCTCATCTCGGCAACACTTAACTTATTACTCTAAGTGTAAAGCCACTCATCCACCTAATCATTCTCATCTCGGCAACACTTAACTTATCATTATGCTTCTAAAGCCACTCATCCACCTAATCATTCTCATCTCGGCAACACTTAACTTATTATTATGCTTCTCTTTTAAAGGCCAACATTCAGCGCCATAGAGCATTGCAGCTCTCACCACCGTCTTATAAAATTTTCCTTTCAGTCTTAGCGGTACATTTCTATCACACAAAAGGCTATTTCACATTTTGTCTCTAAGTGTAAAGCCACTCATCCACCTAATCATTCTCATCCCGACAACACCTTAAACTTATTATTATGCTTCTCTTTTAAAGGCCAACATTCAGCGCCATAGAGCATTGTAGGTCTCAACACCGTCTTATAAAATTTTCCTTTCAGCCTAAGCGGTACTTTTCTATCACACAAAAGGGGCCCGATGCATTCCTACAGTTCAACCAACCAACTTGAATTCTACTATTAACATCCCTATCTATATCACCATCGCTTTGAACAACGGACCCAAGATATCTAAATCGTTCGCACCTTTTAATAATTTGATCACCCAAAATCACACTTTTGTCACTAGAGATACTACTACTAAAATTACATTCCATGTATTCAGCTTTTGTTCTACTTAAATGAAGGCCTTTAAACTCCAATGTTGACCTCCATATTTCAAGTTTTTCTTAGGCTTTTTCTCTCTTTTTATCCACAAGAAGGATATTATTAGCAAAAAACATACACTAAGGTACATCCTCCTGTAGATGTCCAGCAAGACAATCTATAACTAAAGTAAAAAGATATGGGCTTAAAGTTCAATCCTGATGTAATCCAACAGAAATAGGAAAATATTTGGTCAATCCTCCTTCAGTTTGAACACAAATAACAACTCTAGTATACATATCTTTAATAACTTGAATGTAAGTCATCAACACCTTTCTTGTCAAGATCTCTCCAAATGATATCTCTTGGAACCTTACCGTAAGATTTTTCTAAATTAATAAAAATCAAATGCAAATTCTCCTTATTATCTGTGAACTTCTCCATCAAACCTCTCAATAAATGTATAGCTTCCATAGTAGACCTACCGGCATAAATTTGAATTGATTATGAGAAATCTTTGTAATGTGTCTTAACTTATATTCAATTACCCTCTCCCATAACTTATGACACGTCAACTTAATTCATCTACAATTTGCACACTCTTGTGCATCCCTTTTATTCTTAAAAATGGGGACCAAAATACTCTTCCTCCACTCCTCAGGCATCTTTTTAGTTTTTAAAATAATATTAAAGAGTTTAGTAAGCCAAGAAACTCTCAAATCTCCAAAATATTTCTACACTTCAATTGGGATATCATCAAGTCCTACANAGGCATCTTTTTAGTTTTTAAAATAATATTAAAGAGTTTAGTAAGCCAAGAAACTCTCAAATCTCCTAAATAATTCTACACTTCAATTGGGATATCATCAGGTCCTACGGACTTTCCACACTTGGTTTTCTTTAAAGTCTCCTCAACTTCTTTTTTACTAATGCAACGGTAAAAATGAAACGTTTTATTGTTATTCACGATATTAACATGACTAAGGTCGGTCTTATTTTCAGAAACTTCATTAAAATGTTTATCAAAATAANGGACTTTCCACACTTGGTTTTCTTTAAAGTCTCCTCAACTTCTTTTTTACTAATGCAACGGTAAAAATGAAATTTTTTATTGTTATTCACGATATTAACATCACTAAGGTCGGTCTTATTTTCAGAAACTTCATTAAAATGTTTATCAAAATAGCTCACTCATCTATGTTGAATATCTTCTTCTAAGAAAAGTACTTTTGATTTTCATCTTTAATACACTTTATTTGAGTCAAATATTTATGTTTCTTTTCTCTTTGTTTGGCTAGTTTATACATTTATTTTTCACCCTCCTTAGTATCTAATATATTATGAAGATCATTAAAAGCAGAATTTTTAGCATGACAGATTGTTCTCTTAGACTCTCTGTTGGTCGTTTGATATTTTTTCCAGTTCTCTAAGTTTTTATATTTAAAACNTAATACACTTTATTTGAGTCAAATATTTATGTTTCTTTTCTCTTTGTTTGGCTAGTTTATACATTTATTTTTTACGCTCCTTAGTATCTAATATATTATGAAGATCATTAAAAGCAGAATTTTTAGCATCACAGATTGTTCTCTTAGACTCTCTGCTAGTCGTTTGATATTTTTCCCAGTTCTCTAAGTTTTTATATTTAAAATAATTTTTACACAAGAACTGTACAATCACTATAATTTCATTTTAACAATATATTATCAATTATAATAAAAATAAAAAAGTGAAGTCTTATGTTTATGGGAGAGTGGTCCTTCAAGTCAAGATTTAGAACCAATGATACAGATGATACCCAAGAACTATACAGTCATTATAATATCATTTTAACAATCAATATATTCAAAAAAAAATGCTATAATTGATTAATTTCTTTGATGAAAGAAGAATAAAAGTTGTGATTATTCTTATGAGATTGAGTTTCATGCCTGAATGTTCACAAATATAACAATATCTATGGAGTAAAATAATCATGTGACATAATAAATGTTTTCCACACATCCTAATTGAGTCACCATAACTTGAGGAGTAATCCTAGATGAGCATCTTTAGTAGAGAAACAAACAAATATAATAAAACACTAAATTCATAAAAATAGCTCTTCCATGAAAATTAAAATAATAATGTGGTCAAAGAATAATTTAATATTATAATTAGAGCTTACCTCATGAAAATAATTATGCATTTTTCAGAAAGTGGCTATAAAAGTGTAACTCTAACAATAAAAATAGAATTCTTCTTATAACAGACATGAAGGGAAGTAGTTATAAACTTGAAGTGAAACAGAGTTAGTTGGGAAATAACAGGAACAATCTATTTCGTTTGAAAAGTATCAAAATATAATGACATGATTGATGTCCTCTTAGTTGACATTTGTCTACCATATCAATAACACTATTAACCAACAGTGCCACGCTAAAAGATTAATTTCCATACCCATTGGGAAATAACAGGAACAATAAAATGTCAACTAACATGGGACTTTACATGTTAGTTGCACTACAATGCCGTAAACTAGTTTCATTATGCCATGATCTAGCCTCGCAGAGCCAAACCCAAAATTTTCCCTTTAAAAGGTGTAGCCTTGGGCTACCCCTACCCCTAAGGTTGAAATTTCTTGATTCTGATAGCCCCCTCTTTCTCCTTGAGAATAAAAACTAAGGGACCATTGGAGAGAGAGCCTCCCCTTTCCTTAGTGTTTGGTGTGTGAGTTTCCTTTAAAACCCATTTTTTGAGCTTATCTTATTATGACAAAATTTTCATGGTTGGAGGTGGATCTTTTTGTGAGAAAAATGAGCTTTTAATGAACTTTAGATCATTATAATAAGATGGACCACATTTAGCCATTGCATAGGTGAAAATCTTCATTCCTCGCATTTCCTCTTCATATAGCTCTAGGTTTTTGAGTTATAAAGCTAGGGTTTAGGCTATTATTTAAGAAATCCCTAAGATACGAGCTCTCATACACCCCCTTTGCATTTTTGAGTGGACCACGTGCATTAGGGCCCACCAACAAAGATATGGAGTTCTTGTCAACCCTATGATGTTAAGGCCTTGAGCTTATTTTGTTTGGTTTTTTGACTCTATTTACAGAGTCACAATGTCATGTGTTGTGCCTAGCACCACAACAATAGTATTTGGTGTCTTGGTGCTATGGTATAATCAAAGAGCATTTATTCTCTTTTGATGTGTAGTTAATTCAATACATTCATTTTAGTTTAATGACCACGAGTCATATGACTGTCTAGTCATGTTTGACATTTTGCCAAATTATTTTTAGTTTGGTCCACTATAGAACCTTGACTCAGGATTTATACTTCAGATAGTTGGTTGCACTTCTTTGTAGGGGTGACGATTGCTCACCCTTCCAATTGGTTTGAAGGGTGAGTTCAACGNATGAAGAAAAATAAGCTAATCGTAGCGATTAGTTTATCAGAATAAGAATCTGCGCAATAAGAGAAAGGATCCGCTCCCAAGAAAGGGGACAGAACCGATCTAATCCAACCTAGAAGAGACGAGCCGAGTTGGAAAAGTGGAGAAGATAATATAATCTATGCTTAATTCCAAGATAAGAATGGGATAGAGAAGGATGGTACCAGAGAGAGAGAANATCCGCTCCCAAGAAAGGGGACAGAACCGATCTAATCCAACCTAGAAGAGACGAGCCGAGTTGGAAAAGTGGCGAAGATAATATAATCTAAGCTTAATTCCAAGATAAGAAGAATGGGATAGAGAAGGATGGTACGAGAGAGAGAGAGNATATGAAGCTCTCAGAAGATAACGTTATGGGCAGGGCTTTATCCTCCACTAATTTCACTCATAAAATTTTCCCGGATGATGCTANAATCATAGATGGTTGTATTCAAGAGAAGTTTCAAATTAAGAATATGAAGCTCTCAGAAGATAACGTTATGGGAAGGGCTTTATCCTCCACTAATTTCACTCATAAAATTTTCCCGGATGATGCTCAGAGTTCAAAGCCAAGTAACTCGTTTATTGCCAACAACTTACCATAAGTTCCACATAGGGAAAATGTACACATCTTTTGGGCTCCTGCTTTCAAATCAATCATAGTATGGTTATTTTCTTAAAACTAAAATTCACTACTGTTTATTAAACTTAAAATAATTATGATTTCGTCATTGAAATTCATATAAAAAATTCTCCTTGCCTGGATAACAATGCTGAAAGATTACTTATTTTTATAGTTACCCAAGCATTGCAGCATGTACAACTTTATCTTGAAGTCGAAACAACTTGAATAACAGTAACAATTAAAAAGAAAGCCGAAAAAATAATAAATAAATAAACATAATACCTGCTTCAATCACACTCGAGTTCACAAAGTCTTCATCATTTTCACTGGAGTTGCCTGCCATACTGCCATTGCCATTAGAAGATGAGCTGAAAGTGCAATGAATTGGTCCAACTCTTCGCTGAACTGGTTGTGGGAAAATAGAAGTGAATCTGTTAATGCCTCTTGATTTTGATCTCTGACCAAAAATTCCACTTCCGAGCAAACTTTCTCTCATTTGCGGATGGTTAGCAAACAACTTTGAAGCCTCAGTTTTCTTTGAGCATACAGTGTAACGGCAGATGATTGGTCCATAGAGAGTGCCCATCTTCTATCTTGTACTAGACATAAAAATTACAAAATCAAATTAGACTCAATCATAATTGTCATAAGATGCATGCAAATCATGAAAATTAAAACAAATCTACTGACTTTTTTATTTTCATTTCAACAATAACTATACCTCTATAACGTAACTATGCGCACTAGACCTCTATAGAAGTGGGCTTGAACATCTGTCAACTTTAACAGGTTATTTCATTCTACAACTGTACCCAGTGCATTGGATGTATTTAATTAACCAATTATATAATTCAAACAAATAAATAATCTTGTTCACATTTGCTTTCGTGGCATTGCATTTGATCATTAAATGAACAGGTTTGAATCCAAGCAATAATAATAATAATCTTACCTGCCTTTCCATCATTTCAATGGACTTTGTAGAAAAAATGACAGGAAATTTTTGAAAGCCTCAGTATTTTTCAATCTCTTTTATTTATGTTTGTTTTAATTTTATTTTTTTTTTCTTGTTTTTGCTTTCACAGAAAATAAAAACATGTTCGGAAACATGACAACAATAAATAATAAACATATTTAATATATAATAAACCACCATAATAAAGTTTAATCATAGCTAATCCCACTATGTATAATCCACACTGAACATAATTTAAAACTTAGTTAGATAATTTGCCATAATTTGTGAGTGAGATGGTGGTTCTCACAACTTACTACGTCTCTTTGGTATCAATGCAAGCTTGAGCATAATCCACGAGGGTTGGCAGACGAACAATGTCCATAGAACTACATAATGATTGGCTAAAAATTATTTTGGCTTGAATTTGAATAAGAAGATTGTTGTAATAACTTTAACTGAATTTGTGTAAGGGATAACTCAGACTCAAATAGAATAAGAATTATGAGGGACTTGAAATTGAATGGGTAGTTATTTTAGTGAGGAGTGTTAGGTATCTATTAAGGATTTGAATTAAATTTGAATTTTAAGTATGGAAAGAATAGCTGAGATGCTTTAGGAGATAGTAGATGATATTTAGAAGATGAGAGGTTGATAATTTAGTTTGAATTCAAATTTAAAAATTGAACATGAACACAAATTTTGTATGGGCCTGGGAAAAAGTTAAGGTTGAGTGGTCAAGAAAATTATGGAGGCAATCGAGAAAGGGAACAAAGATGGAGCTTTAATGTTTTATTTAATAGTTAGGTGTCAATAAAGAAAAAGGATTCATGTAGCAGACCCAACATAGTGGGATAAAAGCTTGTTGTTGTTGTTAATAGATAGGTACCAATTACTGTTCATGTGAGAAATAACAGGTATTGTTTTCGGTGAATTGTACATGCATATTGGGAGAATTTTTTGGCGGCCAATAGAGCAGTTAACAATGGATAGGTAGCGATTGGAAAGATGCAAAAAATTTTGTCATTCTGCATTATCAATACAAAAACACATATAGTAAACAAATGAATTTGTGATAATGTCCAATGTAAAAAAACAAAACTGAAGAACAACAATAAAAATGTTAGGAGTGCAAATAGAACAGAAGGAAATAGTGAGTCACTAAAAAAAGACAGTGAATAATATCTTTGATGACAAATTACCGTACAAAATAATAGATTGTGAAAACATAGAGATTCCTAAACGTAAAAAAAAAAAGAAAAAGACACTATGAATGTACAAGTTGTTGATGTTGGCTTTCAAAAACAAACAGATTGTCAAATCCTCAAAATAAATAAAAAATTAAAAAACCAAACAAGACTTCAAGAAATTTTATGAATTCTTCATTGCAAGATTTTCACAATGAATAAAAGGGTATTTATAGAAATAGCCTAAACACTAAAGGCCAAGCTAGACTTAAGTTTTATTGATACAAGACAAACTAAGAGACACAACGCCTGATCCACGACCAAGAAGCTTAACAAATCACGTTGTCTTTTGTTCTTTTTAATTATTTTCATGTTAAAGAATAAAGGACGCACCATATATCATTTGGGGGGAATATATTAGATACTAAAATCTATTTTAAAATCATATAAATCTAATATATTAAAAATTCAAAAACACTAGTCAAATATTTAATTCAATCCTTTAAATTGGAGATATATTATTTACTTTCAATTATATAGCAATCTTGAGAGGGGCATTATAACCAATGTATTAATATTCAAAGATTTTGGTATATTTTATGAAAAATTACCTCATTTTATATATCACTTCACGTACCCTTTATTCCCTCCTTGATTTATTGAAAGTAAATTTGATCACTTCCAAAAACTAATATCTAAAAGGAGTCAGTGCTTCCCAAATCACATATTATTACGATTTGTAAGCCCTAGCATTTTAATTTTTCTCTCTTATTTCTTGTTCCTCTACATCCTTACCATCTTACTAAAGCCTTGAATTGTTCAACCCTCATCATACCCCTTCCACACAATCCTAAATCTTGTTATCCACTTGTTAGCAGTCAAAGTAAAAAATAAATGCATTATTTCCTAGCCATACATCCAACTAACCTAAATTGCATCATTTAATTAATTAACATTCCAAAACTTTAATCCAATTTCACCCATTTTCATCCAAAAAAAAACCTACCATTCTATTGCCATATAGTTTATAAAAAATCTATCAAAAAATCATAAACTAGTCAACATTTTCCTTAGCCTTCCACCAATTCTAAACATTCCATCACCACTCTAAAATCCCTTAAAATCACTTAACAACACCCCCCACCATATATTAGAGATAATCTTCATTAATATAAGATGTAATATAAATATTCTTGTTAATTCATATTAAATTGAATTCAAATACATAAATAAAATCTAGACCATCACTAACTAAATGATATTAACTCAAGTACTCATTTGTATTGCTAAGGCTGCAAATAAACCAATATGCTAAATAAGCTACTCAATCAAACATGCTTAAACATTTTTATAACTAATATAATGGTAAATAAACAACTTTGAATAATATGTTCTATTCATTTATGATCATTAACAATGTCATTTAAAACTCATGAATAAACACGTTAAGAAACTCGATTAAGAATCTTTCATTTTCTATAAAATAACATAAGTTAATGTGCTAAAAAATAATTAATTATCTTCGCTACGAATTAATTAGTAATTTATAAATATATTTAATATTAATATAAACCATTAATTTATAAAACTACTTGATGTTATAAAATATCTCCTAGCCTATGCCAAAATACAAACCCTTTCCACCCCCTCCAACTTTAAAATAATACAAATATTATGTGCAATGGAGATCACCAATTAAGTACTCCAGATCATTCTTCTTTAACAAAAAAATAAATGATGTGGGCCACTATAACTAATCGGATCAAAGGGAACTAATGGATTACCTGCATTTGAAGGATATAGCTATTATAGATAATTCATTGGAAAAGCAAGATAGTTCCTCTTAGTCTACCATTTACAAGGTATAAAAGGTACCAAGTTGCCAAATTTTAAGGAATTCTAAAATGATTTGATCATGCACCAGGCATTCAATGGAACATTCTAATGCATAGTCAAAATAATAAGAAAAATGATCCATTAAATTTACAATCTATGAGTGCTCAAACCAAATGATTCTTTGAACAAGTATAACATTAAATTTCAAATATTTTCAATGGCTTTGATATTTAATATATACAATTAAAAATAGTACTTTAAAATAGAGCATTTCAGGCCATGTATTTTTATATAAACATTGATCAATTGTCAAAAATATGCAAAATTAAAACAAATTAGACCACCAAGTTATTTTAGATAAAACCAGCCTCAATGAAATTACCATGCGTTTGAAACAAACAAGTTTATGATATGATTCTGTGGACAACGAACCCCTTTACAATGTCAAACATAATAATGTATGGCATCAAATTAATTAAAAAAACAAAATAGGAATTTTAAATGCAGTTATCATGCCATATAAAAGCATAAAATCAAATACCCAAAATTGGACAAGACCTGATTTTAAGCATTTCACAATTGAAATTTAGGAGCATAATGGCAAACATCGCTAGGTTGATTGGAAATCCACAAAAGAAACACATGCTTGCAAAAAAAAAATGGTTGAAGGACTGAACAAGGAGAAAGAAAGAATTTGTTTCCCAATTTTTAAAAAATAAGCATCGATTAAAATCAAGATATAAAAAATTGACACCAAAAGAAAAATTAAAGAATTATATTTAGGTTTCAAATATGG
>JXCR01138372.1:0-11928 GCA_002079205.1 Phalaenopsis hybrid cultivar | reverse complement strand
TATATATATATATATATATATATATATATATATATATATATATATATATATATATATATATATATATATATATATAATCTCAAGATATTGGCGGTTGGACTTAGCTTTGCTTTGCTAGGGTTTTGGCAGTGATGGATCTTCTTGGAGGTGTTGTGGAGCTGGGTGGAGGAGCTAGCTTTCTCTTCAATGTGTTCTTGTGGGTTGTGAAGGTTGTTTGGGTTTTGCTCGGGAAGCCTTCTTTTGAACTTTTATTACTTTTTATTGCCTTTCTGGAGCAGTTTGTTGTTTTCTGTTTCACCAGCTTGGGGTTTTTGGCACTGGATTGGATCTGTCTGTATTGACAATTTGTTGGATTCTCTGTTTCCTACTCTACTTGATTTTTGGGGTTTCTGTTGCTGTTTTTTCCCCGTCACTGAGTTCTGGTCTTTTAGCTGGTTGGGTTTTCTCCAGCTCCTGGTTCTCCTTTTTGTTTTGACTGGTGCTTTCAATGGCTTACCCCATTGATTTTGAAAGCAATGCACAATGGACCAAGGCAACTTTTGCTGAAGTTGTTGGAAGTGGCTTTGAAGTGCCTAAATCCCTTGATCACTTCGTTTTCCCACAATGTCTTCATGATGTTGCTGTTGGGAGGGGGGTTTGCCCTTTTGTCAATTACTTAGGGATGAAGAAAGGGAACCTGCCATTATCTTCTCTCCATAATAAATTAATGATCTTAATGAAACTATTAAGTTTACTCTAATTGGCGAATTTCAATATGGTCATCCAAAGATGGACTTGGTAAGGAAGTTTTTTGAGGATTTGAAACTTACAAGAGCTTGGAGGCTGGGATTAGTAGATTGCAGACACCTGTTAATCTCTTTATTCAATGAAGAAGATTATGCAAGAGTATTTGGTAAATAAACCCTGATCATTTATGGAGTTCCAATGAAATTGATGAAGTGGACACCTGGGTTTGATCCTACAAAGGAACCTCCTTTTGTTCCAATGTGGTTCAAATTCCATAACCTTCTTATTCAGTATTACCATCAAAATGTGCTTTTTAGCATCAGTAGAGTGCTTGGTTGTCCTCTGAAAATTGATGCTCCTACTTATAATTTGGCTAGACCAGCTGGTGCTAGAGTGCTAGTGGAAAGGGACATTACCTTACCAGATATTGAAAGGGTGTGGATTGGAACTACTGAAGAAGGGTTATTGCAGAAGATTATGGTGGAGCAAAAACTTGTATATTGTCAACATTGTAAAATGTTTGGACATAATTTGGAAAAGTGCTATAGACTGCATCGTCCATCTAAAAGGAAAACTTATGTGGATAAAGTTACTACTTCTAGGCTTGCAGAGACAACAAAAAAAGATGGGACAGGAAGAGCAAATGTTGTTGCTGTTGATGCTGAAATTACTATTGCGACTGTGCTCAATGGTAAAGCTGGGGAGCAGGAGGAAGATATCTGCATTAACAATATTTTGAGAGGAGCTGCAGTACAAGATGACAGCTTGCTAAGCATTAACCCAACTAGGATTGATGACCATACAATTAACAGTTTGACGGATGTTTTAACTGAAGATTGGCAAGTTCAAAGAAGTAATAAGAAAAAGAAAGGCAAGTCTGATACTAAACAGCCTTTGGATGGCCCCTCCACTATAATTGTGGATCATCATCCTAGAACTAGGGGGACAGGGAGGACCTTCTCTCAATGATAAAGTTCCTAGTTTGGAATATTAGGGGTATTGCTCACCCCTATTCTCTCAAGAGATTAATAAATCTATTAAGAGTTCATAAAGTGTGGTGTCTTTCCATTCTAGAACCCTTGGTTACTAAAAATTCCCATAAAATTCAAAAAAAATTCCCTAAATTTGCTCATTTCTATAATTCTAATAATAAGATTTGTCTCTTTGCTAGAGTTGAACTTCAGCAGTCAGTTTTGCATAATCATTCCCAATTTATTCATAATCAATTCTATATTGGAGCTCAAGTTGGCTATGCTACCTTCATCTATGCCAGCAGTCTTGCTAATAATCAAGCCACTTTATGGTCTGATTTAACTCAAATTGGGCAATCTGTTAACTCATTTTGGATTTTGGGGGGGACTTAAATTGTATTTCTTCTCCTAGTGAAAGAAAATGTGGTAGACCACCTTCTGTTTATGCCATGAATAGATTCAATGATTTTTTTTCTGAGGCTGAATTATTTGATTTGGGTTATCAAGGTCTAGATTTTACTTGGAGAAGGGGTTCCATGTGGGAAAGGCTTGATAGAATGCTAGGTAATTCTAAATGGGTTCAAACCTTCCCTTTTTCTATCATTTCTCATCTAGCCATGGCTGGTTCTGACCACAGGCCTCTTATTTGCTCAATTCAAAATGTTGAAAGCCCTAATAGAGCTCCTTTTAGATTTCAAAATATGTGGACTCTACATCCACAATTTGCTGAGGAATTTTCTAAGGTATGGAGGTCAGATGGAAAGGCTAATCCCTTGAATAATTAATGGAAACTCTAAAAGAAGGAGGCAGCACCTTTGAAGAAGTGGAATTGGGACACTATTGGTAATATACATGAAAGCTTGATTAATGCCCAAAGTAAAGTTATTAATATGGAAAAGAGTTTTCAAAGGGGTTTAAATTCTGAAGTTGACCTTCACAAACCTAATGAAGAGCATCTAATGCAAATTAACTCTTCTGAAAGCTTTTTGAAGGAGAAGGCTGTTGTTACCAGATTTATTGAGGGAGATAGAAACTCAAGTTATTACCATGCTTGCATTAAATTCAGAAGGAAAAAGAATATGATTTAATCTATCAATGATTCTTCTGTTAAGTGCTTGTCTGATGCTGAGGCCATTGCCCAAGATGCTGTACATTACTTTCAAAATCTTTTTACTAATCAATCATCTTCTATAACTCAGATCAATATTGAGATCTTCTCTGATTGTCAAGTATATGTCCATAGTTTGGAACTAAATACTATCCCCTTGAAAAGAGAAATTAATGCTGTTTTGGATTCTATTGATGACTATAAGGTGGCTGGCCCTGATGGCTTCACTGCTAAGTTTTATAAGGCTACTTGGAATATCATTTGTGAGGAGTTTGCTGCTGCAGTACAAAGCTTCTTTAAAGGTATTGATCCCCCTATGTACTTTACTTCTTCCACTATAACTTTGATTCCCAAAAATTCCAACAGGGTTGGGTGGGGCGATTTCAGACCTATCAGCCTAACAAATGTTACTTCTAAAGTAATCAGCAAGATAATTAGCACCAGGCTCCAACCTCATCTTCAGCAGCTTATTAATAATAATCAGGTTGCTTTTGTGAAAGGCAGGCAAATTATTGGCTCAAGAGCTGTTGATGGATCTTGATAGAAAATGTAGAGGCAGTAGTCTCATTCTTAAATTAGACATCTAAAAGTCATATGATACAATTAACTGGTAGTTTATCTTGGATACTTTAAATGTTAGGGGTTTCTCAGGGGCTTTTATCAATCTGATTAGAAGATGGCTTATTTGTAACAACCACTCTATCTTAATTAATGGCAAGAGCCAAGGTTTCTTCACTGCTTCCAGGGGAATTAAACAAGGAGATCCTTTGTCACCAACAATCTTTATTCTTGCTATGGATTATCTTTCTAGGCTTCTAAATCAAATGTTTGTCTCCTCTCCTCATTTAGCCTTTCAGCACATATCTAACATTTGTGTGAACCACCTGTCATATGCAGATGATATTATTATTTTCTCAAAGGCTAATAAAAATGCTGTGAAGTCTCTCTATCAAGGATTTAAGCACATTCAAAGAACATCTTGTATGCATCTTAGTAAACAAAAATGTCAATTTTTTTCTAGCTCACACATTCTTCCGTATATTAATTAATGGATTGCACAGTACACTGGCTTTAGCCTAACTTCTCTACCAATCAATTACCTTGAAGTCCAACTAATTAAAGGTAGAGCTAAGAAAACTCAATTCAATGGTGTTATTGATCCAATTCAGAAACAGCTTCAATGTTGGACCAATTACTTCCTCTCAAATTGAGGTAGGATCACTCTCCTTAAAAGTATCTTAACTTCCATCCCATCCTACGCTCTTCAAATGTTCATCATGAAGAAGGGGACTCAAATAAGTCTAGGCAGAATTCTTAATAAATTCCTATGGGCAGGACAGAAGAAACAGTTTCATTGGTTGGCTTGGCAAAAACTTTGTAAACCTTTACATGCTGGTGGTTTGGGCTTTAAAGATTTTCAACAACAAAGTTTTATTAATCTTTGTAAACTATGGATTAATTTTAGAGCCCAAGACAGTCTATGGGCACTATTTATGAAGGGGAAATACTGTAAGGCATTACATCCTAATTTGGCTAAGAAGAAATTAGGTGATTCCAGGTTGTGGGGACTAAATTACTGGAGGTCAGAAATCTAGATGAAGATTTTTTTATTTGAGAGCTTGGAGTAGGGAAAATCAATTTTTGGTTGGATAAATGGGTTTGGAATGGGGAGAGGCTATCTTGTGACACCTCCAATCCCGGCTAGGTGACAAAGGTGAATGAATTTTGGACTGAAAATCAATGGAATTGCAATATGTGTCTACTATCTTAAATGAAGAAAAAATGTATTGGGTTAAGAAAACAAAAATCAATCCTGCACAAAAAGATAGAATCATTACTAGACAAGCCCCCTCACAAAAACTTTCATCTTAAATTTTTCAAGAATTCTATCAGTGGCAGCCTATCCTGTGGGGGTAAATCATTTGGGGAAAGTGGTTAACACCTTCCATGTCTTTTTTTTTGCTGGAGGCTTTGGCAATCCTTACTACCTAGTGATGATATTTTGAAGATGAAAGGGCTTAGGGGACCTTCATGTTGTTGCCAGTGTAGTGAGGCAGAAGAAAGTTTGGAACATCTGTTCTTCCCTTGCAATTTCTCTCAAAGAATTTGGACTGAACTTTTGATTTAGCTCAACATTGATGATCTGAAAGTTAGCTGAAAATTTTTTTTGTTGTGTTGGAATGAATGGTTGGAGTCTAAGTTGATAATCTTTCCATGTATTGTAGCCTGGTTCATTTGGATGTGTAGAAACCAAGTAAAGTTAAACATCATTAAAGCTATGGAAAAATATGTGGTTTTTAATTGTACCTCCTTTTTGCAAAAGATTCTAAATACCAGAATTTTCCCAATGTTGTCCACAATTGGGTGCCTAATGGGACAAACATGAAGTTTTCAAGCCAACTTTGGCCTCTAGGGTGGCTGAAGGCCAATACTGATGGTATTTTCTCTAAGGAGGCTTCTGGTGTTGGAGGAATTGTTAGAAACTCTCAAGGAAAGTGTGTTTTTTACTTCTCCTCTCCTTCTTGGACCTATGATGTACTTGAAATTGAGATGATAGCCATTTACTGGGCTATCTGCCTTGCCAATCATTGCAACATCACAAAACTAGTGGTAGAGACTGATTCCATNTAAACACCAGGTCAAATAACCCAGTTTTTTGGATATTATCATTAAAGAAAGATATAGTGGTGGGGTTGGGAGTTCTGCCTCCCTTCCTCTCAGCAGGAGAGGAAATGCAATTGAAATCTCCTCCCACCAGCCATGCCTTATCAATTGAACCTTGGATGAGCTATAGGGATTCCCACAGATCAATTCTAGCAACTTTAGAGCTACATGCATAGACAAAAGAAGCAAAAACCTCCATGTCCATAAATCTTAGATTCATATGTAAGATTTAGGTATGATTAAGTAAGATAGAGCACTTCATTTCTTTCCTACAAAAAACCCAAATTTTGTTGCTGATATTAGTGAACAGATTGAAGCCAGGGAAGACTTTTGCAATTTTCAAAGTGTTGAGATAAACCATAGGTTCCAAAATCACTATGCACCAAAATTTATGTTTTTTATTTAGATATTTGAGTATTTTTAAGGATAAGGGGTGGGCAATCCCCCTTATGTTCCAGCACAGCAGATTGATCATGGGGAGGGGGGAGAAGAATAAGGTTGGGACCTAGACCTAGTCCTCCCTCTTGTTTTGTTAGAGCCTATTTTTATCTGATTGATATGAACCTCCAAACTCTGAAGCTCCTTTCCTTTTCCAAGGTCTTTCCTTCTGATTTATAGTTCTTTATCTTCTTAGTTATTTGAATTTGCCAGTCTGACTCCAGCTCTTTGTTCATAGCTTCTACCAATTTCTGGCTGGGGGAATCCACCACTAAACCCACTACTTAGTTCTTTACATTTCTGGGAGATAGGGAAGCAAGCATCACCTCCCCCACTGTCTCAACCTCTGATTGGATCTCCAAATTCTTATCCTTCGTAGATATCTGACCTATATATGACCCCTTATGTATTTTCTTTTGTTTTGAAGGGGAATTTTCTTCCCCCACTCCATTCGTACTCACTTTGTACTCCCTTTTTGCTTTGTTAACATGTGAGGAGCCATGAGTTGCTCTTTTCTATATATATATATATATATATAAGGAGCATTGCTCCATTCCATTAAAAACAAAAAATTGTTACAAACAGGTTAAGAGGGCCTATAAAAGGAGGCAACCTCTCAAAAGGAAAGATAATCAAAGAGGGAAGACTATCTAATGTAAGGGAGAGGAAGAAGGTCACTGAACAATAAGAAGGTCTGTGGAGTAGGAATCATCTTGCAAACTGATGAGACTTCTATGTGGAAACCCGTTCTAGCCAACCATTTGGATGTTTTGTTACCTTCTCTATGTATATGAGTGAAAATTATGGAACAGTTCTTCAATAGAAGATGAATCCCAGAAATCCAACAAATTAAGTTCTAGGGGGTATCACAAGAACCCTTGATGATGTTGATAAGAAATAAGGAATCAGATTCAACCCATAGTTGATTAAAACTTTAGGCTTTAGCAAAATAGAGAGCCCAAAAAACAACTTGACATTCAATCTCAAGAGGATCAATTGGTAATATAAAATGCACTTCCCTCTGTGATTCCTGAAGACACCACCAATACCTGCATGTTGAGGAGTGTAACTACCATAAGTGTTGACCTTTATCCAACCATTCTGGGAGACAGACCAACATATTTTAAGAACTTTAGTAATAAAAGGTTTGGAAGAGCAGGCCAGCTCAAATACAGCTCTAAACTTTTAAAATTTAATCATTTTCTGAAGATAAGCTATGCAATTCAGACCCACTTTCGTGGCACATAAGGGAGTAGCATCAAATTTCAATTGATTTCGATTCATCCAATCAGACTAGCAGCTATAAAATACATCCCATGAAGGATGCATGGTAGGAACATTAAGCTTTGCTAGGATAAAATCCAAACATGGTGTACCCAAGGACAGGTAAAGAAAAGGTGAACTAGGGTCTCCTCCTCTAACAGAAAAAAAACATCTGGAGGGACCTCTATGATCATTCAATTTTAAGATATCATCAGTGGGAATCAATTTAGAGAAGAGTCTCCAAATGAAGAAAGACATGGAAGGAGAAAGAAACTTGTTCCAAATCCTATGACCCCAATCCACCAACTATGGAGAGGGGTAGGCTGAGAAAAGTTCTTTTTAATCACAATTTTATCCTTTTTCCCTTAGACAATAGAGATTTTTTGTATATTAGTGAGCTGAGAGGGGTTGCAGAAAGGAAGGATAGGGTTCATATTCCAATTTCCATTCTCCCATAGATCCTTAACTATTATGGGGTAGGCTGGGGCATTGAGGTCTTGAAGCAGACTACCGTCCAAAGACAAGTTATCCCACCAAAAATTTACCAATCCTTCACCAATCTCCCAGATAAACATTTGTTCAGCTTCCTCCCTAACATGTAGCATCTTTTTCCAAATAGGAGAGTCCCCCCAAACCATTAGGTATATGACTAGGATGTTGTTGTTTATAGCATTTACCCCTTAGGAATTTAGCCCAAAGAGAGTTGTGGGATCTGAATTTAATCCAGGGCTTACGAAGGTTAGTGTGCATTATTTGAGGGAAAGACTTAAAGCCTAATCCTCCTTCCCTTAAAGGTTTACAAACCTTAACCCAAGTGCTCTAGTGTTTTTGTTTCTTTTAACCAGCCCACAGGAATCTATTGAACATTCCCTCCAAAAGTCTTTGAGTAGCCTTTTTCATAACATTCATTTGTAATAGATAAGAAGGAATGGTAGATAATTCACTCTTCAGAAGGGTAACCCTACCCCCATTATATAAATAAGTATTCTCCCAAGCTTGAAGTTTGCCTTGAATTTTTTCAAGGATTTGATCAAACTAAAATTTTTTAGTTCTCCCTTTGATAAGAAACAACCCTAGATATTTCACAGGAAGGCAGCTGTTGGTAAAGCCAGTTAAGTCAGAGACCCAGTTCTTAAACTCTCTCTTGCATTGTTTGCTGAAAACAGAATTGCACTTCTGGACATTCAATTTCATTCCAGAAATATCCTAAAAATTCTCCAAGCACTGCATAAAGGATCTAACAACAGGTTTGGAAGCTTTGGAAATGATAATAATATCATCAGCAAAAGCCAAATGATTGATTAAAATGGAAGATCTATGGCTATAAAGGGAGCAGGGTTTCCTGATTGCCATCTCATTCAAAACTCTGGATAAGTAGTTAAAAACTAAAATAAAGATGGTAGGAGACAGTGGATCTCCTTGTTTAATACCTTTGGATGCACTAAAGAAGCCATGTGAATTTCCATTAATAAAGATTGAATGAAAACTATTATTCAACCATCTATTGATTAGAGAGACAAAAGAAAGGGGAAAACCCATGGCAATGAGAACTTGTTCAATAAAGTTCCAATTGATTGTGTCATAGGCTTTTCTAATGTCCATTTTGAATAAGATATTCCCTCCTCTAGAGATTCTTTCAAGATCCAATACCAACACTTGGGCCAGAAGAACATTGTCCACTATGCTTCTACCCTTTATAAAAGCTGTCTGATTTCTGCAGATTAGTTGATTCAAGTGAGGTTGTAATCTATGAACCAAAACCTTGCTGATGATCCTTGAAATAACAGAAGTAAGGCTGATAGGTCTGAAATTTTCCCATTTATTACAAGCTTTTCCTTTGGGAACCAAAGTAATAGTAGAGCAAGAGAAAAATTTGGAGAGATCAGTACCCTAGAAAAAGATTTAGACCGTTGCAATAACATCACCCTTCATAATAAACCAAGCCTTTCTATAGAAGTCAGTTGTGAACCCATCTGGTCCAGCAAACTTAGAACTATCAATAGATTTAGGTGCATCCCAGATTTCCTTCTCATCAGATATATCAGTCAGTGAAAGGCTTTGAGTAAACTCTCTTTCATTATCCAAAAGAGTGCATTGAATGGAAGGCTTGGGGATAGGAGGTTGCTTGAAAAATTCTTAAAAATACTGAACAACATTTAAAGCTATACCATCAGCAGATGTAATCAAATGTCCATCCCGGGCAATGATTTTGTGAATAGCATTGCATTTCCTCCTATAGTTGATGCAGGAATGATAATATTTAGAATTACTTTTAGCATCATAGAATTTAACCCTATTATCCTTTTGAGCATAGAAATCCTCTTGCCTATAGATGGCTTTCAAAAGTTGTTCATTAGCAGAATTTAGATCAGTTTCAGTCCCAGAACCATTGACCAGGAGTTGTTCTAATGTCAGCACCCTCTTTTCAGCCTCTAAAACCTTGCTATCAATGTTCCCCACCACTTCCTAGTTCCACTTAGGGAGATGCTTACTAAATTTTTTATGTAAGAGCCAGAGTTTGATACCAGGGTTGTGATGGTGTACATCAGCCCAAGCTTGGGAGACTTGACTTAAAAAATCACTATGCATGGACAACATATTTAGATATCTGAAGTTGGATTTACTTTTAATAGTGTTAGCAGATATATTGACAAGTAAAGGTCTATGGTTAGACCCACTCATAGCAAGGTGTTGAACAGATGTGTGGAGAAAATCTCTAAACCAAATGTCATTCACCAAAATTCTATCTAGCCTCTCCCATATCCTCCCCCTTCTCCATGTGTACTTATGACTAGTAAATTCCAAATCATACAGCCCAGCAGACTGAATTTTATCATTGAAGAAATTCATAAGATTGATATCAGGAGATCTCCTACCCTTCTTCTCATTAGGTGTAGAGAGACAGTTAAAATCACCCCCAATAAACCAGAAATCCCTCATAGAATTGTTGAAGTCTTGCAACTGTTTTCAGAGCTCTTGTCTAGCAGTGGAAGAGCAGCCAGCATATATAAAAGTGGCAAAGCCATTGTAACTTTTTAAATTAAGCTTCAAATGGATAATTTGGTCCCCATCCTTGATGACAGTACACTGAATTTCCTTCCTGCAGAACAGCCAAATTTTACTATTAGTGTTAACAAGCAGTTGGAAGCCAGGGAATTTCCTCACAATTTTATTGATATGTTTAGATAGCATAGGTTCAAGGATTGCGATGATCCAAGGTTTATACATCATATTAAGTGCCAGAATTCTATTAAGGGGTCTAGGATGTGCTAATCCCCTAACATTCCAACAAGATTAAATTCATCATCCAACTGAGGTGGACTTTCCCCTCCGCATAGTCCTAACTGTGCTAGTGGGGAGGGTGAGGGCTTCCTCTAGAGAAGAAGAGGAAGGAAGAAGATTCTTTAATTCCTAAGGAATTTTCTTCTACTTTGATTTTTGAACTTGCCAACCATCTTCTAAATCTTTTGCCATATGCAAGAGCTAAGTATCTTTCAAAGGAATATCAATAACTGTATCCCTAATTTCAGCAGGGGGTGTTTGAATTGTAGTACATTGAAACTGTTCAACTTGAGGTGATGCTGGGATAGTAGTACAGTGAAGTTGCTTAGCCTGAGGTGGTAGAATAGTTTGTATAGAGTTATTAGGATTAACAACACTCTTAACAATATTGTGTGATAACTCAGCCAACTCCTGTAGAGGAGCCTCCTGAGTCCTTACCCCAGCAAATTCAGAATCATGGGCTGCAGTTCTATCTTCAGCTAACATCTCAATTCCTTGGGCCTCTTTTTCCCCAAAATTAAATCTAGAAGCAAACCTTCTTCTGAGATTAGGATGAAGCCTAAAGCATTTCTCATCAGTGTGGCCAAACATTTTGCAGTGGTGGCAGTAATATGGTCTTTGTTCTGCTATAATTTTCTGCCAATATACATTATGCTCAGTACCCAACCAAATTTCTTCCATAGCTGGTAGGATAATGTCTCTATCAATCAAGATTCTAGCAACAGATGGCCTTGATAAATTAAAGGTGGGAGCATCCAACTTCATTGGTTTGCCCAAAGCTATGCCAATGTTGAAAAGTACTTTATGATTAAAGATGTGGACTTTAAGCCTGATAACATAAACCAAATGGGAACAATTGGCAATTCTTTACTAGGGTCAAAGGCAGGTGTCCACTTTAATAACTTCATTGAGATACCTTCAATCAATATGGATTGCTTTGAGAATATTCTGCATAGTCTTCTTCCCTTATTAGATTGATGAGTATGTGCCTCCCATCAAGGAACCCCACTTTCCAAGCTCCTTTGAATTTTAGTCCATCAAAGAATCTTCTCACAAATTCCATTCTAGGATGACCAAGTTGAAATTTGCCATTTAGTGAGAACTTATAGTTCTCAGTAAGGCCATTGTTGTCCTCCTCAGTATAAAAGATAGACATCATCCCACTTTTCTTGCAAATAAGTTTGAATAGAGGGCCATTCCCCTCATGGTAGTCTTGTGGAAAAAGTAGGTCATTAGGGTTTTGGACATTTTCAAAGCCTTTCCCAATAATGTCAGCAAATGTGGCCTTAGCCCACTAAATATTAGTAGTAAGGTCAATAGCATTTGGATCAATCATTACTGAAAACCCAGCATAGCACAGGATTTACCAGAGAGCTAAAATTTCAAGTGAATCAATCGAGTCAAAACAAAAGCGAAGCTGATTGGACAGTAGAGGTAGTAAAGGAACCAGCAAAAACAAACCCAAAGACTCAAAAA
>JXCR01138371.1:0-19706 GCA_002079205.1 Phalaenopsis hybrid cultivar | reverse complement strand
GAAATGTAAACGAGCCGAACACGAACAACAGTTTGTTCGCTCGAGTTCGGCTCGAAATGGCTCGAAAAAAAAAGTTATATAACTTTTTATATAATAATATATTACATATATTATTTATATAGTAATATAATATATATATTTATGTCTAAGTTTAAATCATAACAGCTCATGTGACAATGTGGTTAGTATCTTCTTTTGTATATATTTGATTCATGTTCGAATCCCACACTTTACATCTATTTTTCTCAATTTTAGTTTAACGAGCCAATTTCGAGCCGAACACGAACACACTGTTCACGAGCCGATTTCGAACACGAGCTATTTCGAACGAGCTGAACACGAGCCAAGCCTGAGCTCACTCAAGCTCGGCTCGTTTACAACCCTACACGTCGGTGCAGCCAATCACAGAGAGCCACATCATCAAACAGGTAGGGAGCGGGTGATGTGGCGCCCCGTTAGTGGCAGTCCAAAAGCTCAGAACGTCCGGATGCAATATTTTCTGCTTTTTTTGGTGAATCAAAACTTTTCTGCCCTCAAGTAATATATACATGGCCCCTCCCAATATTAAAAAAAAAATGTATTCCAATTTTTACATATTAAAAGAGTGATAGATTTGATGTGATAACAAGAGAAAAGCTAATAGGAGAAGAGAGAGCGAAGGGACATCGCTCTGTCCCTCCCCTCTCTCTCTTCCTATTAGTTTGGCTAGCTACAAGTTCGTGCTACGCGTCTAACATTTTCTCTTGATAATTACTATGAATGATTTGTAAGCTATAAATATAAAAAAATAAACTTTAGAGGCCAGATATGCAAATGCATATGAAATGAGAGGTATCATATGAACTTAAGAAAAGAGAAGTTTTACATACACGACCCTCAACATTCTAATATATTTGCATGTCTAACACCTAAACTTTAATTCTTTACACACATGCATGCCACCTTAGTAATACAGGAAAACAATTTATTTTGTAATTTTGGTAAATTGCAGGGGTGTGATGGGTCTATTCTGCTGGACGATACGGCAACATTTACTGGAGAGAAAACTGCAGGGCCAAACAATAATTCTTTGAGAGGTTTTGATGTTGTTGATCAGATCAAAGCTGCTGTTGATAAAGCTTGTCATGGCAGCATTGTCTCATGCGCAGATATATTAGCCGTTGCTGCTCATGACTCCGTTGTTGCCGTGAGTCATCCTTAAAGATAAAAATTTTCACACGTAATACGTACTCAGCGCTGCGTACCTCAGGTAGGTTGCAAGGAGGGTATTGGGGGTTATATCCACGTTATATCCCATGTAACCTTCATGTAACTTACAAATTTGAAACTAGTAAGTTTCATGCTTCTATTTTTATATATTTGTAAGTTACAGGTAGGTTACAAGGAGGTTACAGGGGGTTAACGTAGATATAACTCTCAGTACACTCCATGTAATCTACCTAACGTACGCAACGCTGTGTTACACAATGTTTTCTCCATTCTTAATCTTAAAACATTTTCTTTTTTCTATGTATTTACATATGCACCACCCAATTATTATGCATTTACGTATCTATCTATTGAATTTAAAATTATTTATTTATTTATATCAACTAAATTTTTGATCTCACAACATAAATACTTCTATTTTTTACTTTTAAAAAATAAAAATATATGCACAACAATGACAAAAACAAGCCTATTGAGAGTCATATTTTCATTTAATTATAATGGATTAAGATTATCTTTTACACAACATGCCCAAAATTATTAGATTGTTTTAATTAACATGACTATAATACTAAAATTAGTGAAGTTAAACCAAAAACAAATCTAATAATTTTAATATTTATTGTAACTAAAAAATCATATTATATATGCACTCATTTACATACATACCACACAATACTTATATATTTACATATCTAAAAAATCAAAATTTACTTTTTACAATTATACCCCCCAAATGTGTCATAATCATAACACCTCTTTCAAAACTGTGCAGCTAGGTGGGCAACCATATAACGTTCAAGTAGGGAGAAGGGACGCCCTAACGGCTAGTAGAGCAACGGCTAACAAAAACATTCCCTCCCCATTTTCAAATTTTCAAACTCTTCTATCCAGCTTCCAATCCCACGGCCTCACTCTCAAAGACCTCATTCTCCTCTCGGCCTCCCACACCATTGGCTTCGCGAGATGCACCACCTTCCGAAGCCGAATATACAACGAGACGAAAGCCATTGACGCGAGCTTCGCCGCCTCCGTTCGAGCTAGATGCCCTCCGTCCGGCGGCGACAATAACCTCTTGCCATTAGATCCGTCGGCAAAGGCCTTCGATACGGTGTATTTGAAGGATTTGATTAACAAGAAAGGGCTTCTTCACTCTGATCAGCAGCTGTTTAAGGGAGATGGAAGTTTAGGGGATGAGTTTGTGAAGTATTACAGTGAGCATGGTGTGGAGTTTTGGAGAGATTTTGGTGTTTCGATGCTGAGGATGGGGAGCATAAGTCCTCTGACAGGGAGAAATGGAGAGATAAGGAAGAATTGCAGAAAGGTGAATTCTTAAGGGATTTTTGGGGTTTTAGGATTGGTGAACTTTGGTTTTCATTGAGGAATTTGACTGAGATTCTAAGATGTTGTTAAACTAACTCATAAAGTGAGAGTTTTAGGTCTTTATGGTTTTTGTTGGTTGAGAAATCAGTGAAGTGCAATTTGTTTTATCATTATTTGTTTAGTTTGGAATTTGGGTATTTTAAGGGCATGTTTAGCTTAATTAGGATTTAGAAGATCCTTAAAAGATTTGGGGGATGTTTGGATGCAACTTGGATTAAAGTTAAATAGGACTTAGTAAATATGGTAAATATGGATTTAACAGTTAATCCAGAGGTATTAAATTCATAATTATGTTTGGTTAGAAATTATTATTAAATGCAGTTAAATTCATCTCATGTGTTTGACAAATTCGGGTGCAAGATTCTTCCTTGAATCCCCATCTCTGTCGTATTTACTAAATGTAGGATTAATGTTATGGCGTTTAAAAATTTTAGATTTAGGGGGTGTTGGATTTAAATCCCCAGTTCTACGTATCTCTGTTGTATTTACTAAATGTATGAGATGAGTTATTTGTAACAATATAATTATAGGACATGTCGTCACTTAGCAACAATAATATTTTTTCTGAGACATGATATCATCGGTTATAAGTAAATACTAACAGACGACAATATTTTGTCAGTTTTTATATACCTGACATTTGACGGGTTATTAACCGATGAGTTTTTTTTAATAAGCGATGAGAATTTTTGTTGGTAATAATGTTAGTTATCAATGACTTAAAGTCATTTACTAGCCCTCACAATGAATCCTTTATGCAGCTAAAATTGTGTCCCTTTTGGTCTTTCCCTAACTCTCCTCCTCTGGGTCTCGCCTCGGTACCTTTATCCTAGCCTCTCCCGGTGACTCCACCGCTTTGAAAACCCTATCTCTGGCGATTCCACTGCTCCGGCGACCGGCCACCACTTTCCTTCTATCCCATCAATGCTTCGCCTCTCACAACTCGCGGCTCACAGGTATGGTAGGGTAATTTTAAAAAAAATGAAGTTTTAGTATTAGATCTATAAATACTAAGGTATTTAAGGGAATGCATGCAAATTCCCTTTTTCTTTTCATTTATTTGGTAGATTGAATTTACGGTTTAGTGTTTAGCAACTAGAAGGATTGAATAAATATTATCCTATTTCAGTTGGAATACATCAGGGATTGGCTTTAAACACATCTTTTTTGCTTTAGGCAATGTCTGCTAATGGATTTAGAGTGAGATTTAAGCTAAATTTTGCAGACGATCTTTTTGGACAAGATGAAAGGTCAATTTTGATAAATCTGGATTTCACGGATTTCGATAGTTAATCCTCTAAATCCTAAATTCCTCGAATTAGTGGATTTACGGGATTTATAGTGAGAGTGATTGTGATCACAGTGGATTTACGTAGAACTTTTCAAACAGTTTTAATGGATTTACAATATTTAGAGGACTTCATTGTCAGAAGGTTTTTCATTCGGGATTTAGTATATTCGAATTTACATAACTTACTAAATCTTGATAACTTAAAATAAATCTGTTGCCAGACAACCTCTTAATTATGGATGCTCTTACTTGACATTTACAAGAGGATGTACCTTGGTGTATGCTTTTCATCGGTGATATCCTTCTTGTGGAAAAGACTAGAGAAAGAGTTTAGAAAAAACCTAAATTATAGTGGTTGACATTAGAGTCTAAAGGCCTTCGTTTAAATAGATCTAAAATTGATTACATAAAATGTCATTTTAGTGGTAGTAGCTCTAGTGGAGTCGTACTATGGGTGATCAAATAATTAAAAGGCGTAAACATTTTAGATATCTCGGGTCTCTTGTTGAAAGTGATGGTGATATAGATGGGGATGTTATTAGTAGAATTCAAGTTGGTTGGTTGAAGTTGAGGAATTCATCCATCTTATTGTGTGATCGAAAATACTGCTTAGATTTAAGGGAAAATTTCATAAGATAGTGGTGAAATCTGCAATGTTGTGAGGCGTAGAATGTTGGCCTTTAAAAGAGAAGAATAAAATAAAGTTAAGTGTTGCTAATATGAGAATGCTTAGATGGATGAGTGGCTTGACACATATAGAGAAAATGCGAAAAAAATATATTTGTGATATAGTTTATGTAGTTAGCCGTTGTTTCTTATGGTTAACTTACTATTGATAAGCTTACATTTCTTCCTTGATCTTCACTGGTTGCTGAGACTTGTTTTTTGAGTTGTGATGAATTCCAGCTATCATTAAAATTTAACTAGTTTTGAATATATTTTTATACGTTCAAAATCTATGACAAAATTTTAATGTTTTCCTTCAAATGAGTTCTAAGCTCTAGTTGATTATCCTTCTTCTCTTTGTTTTGGCAGTTTTGCTTTCTTCTTGTGATTTTTATTGATTTAGTTTGTCTCTCAATTTCTTATGATTGATTTGTTTGATAGTTGTAAATCTTAAAAAACTTCATTTCTTAATTTCCTCTTCTTTGAAGCTTTTAACATTTTTTATTTTCTCTTGTTTTTAAGATAAACCCTAAACCCAATTGTTTAATATGATGGTTGTTATGTATGTTTAAATGTAGAATCCCAAAATATTTATTTAAAAAGATTTAGATACATACCTCTAAATCTTAATATTTATTTAAATGTTAGATATATTTATATATCTAACATTTAAATTTTACATTTTAACACAGCTTTTCATGTAAATGTAAAATCATATCTTTGCAAAAAATGCATGTTTATGTGTTAGATACGTAATTACATAGGGATTCATAGTAGAATTTAATATCTATAGTTAAGGCTGAAGCCAATAATTGATCAACGTCAGGACGAATTAAAGTTTAGTGTGATCGATCCACGATCTGATTTAACACTTAGGGTAGGTCTGTGAATTTAAGGCTTAATATTTTTAAAATTTATGTTATATTTGGAACTTAGGACATTTAAGGTTTAAGTTATATATGTGTTATGTAACAATCACTCGAAAATTAATTTTGGATTAAATTTCTTTCGAACCGATCTTCGGTCGAATCAAAATCAGATTGTTTAGGTATGTCGAAGACCAATATGCACCATCCTCTTCAATGCTCTAGAAAAGTCCAACATTTCCCCCCTACACCCACAATAGCTCTTCCAATCTTCCACCCACAAAACTTCTATTTTTTTTCTTTATTTGAGAGGATTTAACTTAAATATTGCATAAATCATGTTTAAAACTTGCTCCTAAATAACCCTTAAGTGTTAGATTAAGGGGCTGTTTAGTTGCTGGCAAGATTTAGTTTGAATAGGATTTAATAAATATTGCAAATACGAAATTATTAAATCCTGAAAACCAGTTTGTATGCAAGTTTATCTTTTTGGTTTTTGGTGGTGAGTAGTGCAGGGTTGTGAAATTATCTCGAAGAACGATGAGCACTCAGAAAATAATTCTAAGTTTGACTCATTCATGAAACTGAGATCGAAATAAACACGCTGATCTACGAGTCAAAATTTTGGATCGAATTTATTTGGAGCCTACATCATCTCAGCTCAAAGTCAGATCGTTTAACATTTTAGTAATGTTAGTTGTGTTGGTGATCATTAATCAATTGAACATTCACTTGCAATCTGTTAAGTTGTCTCCCTCTAATACTGTATGCTACTATAGCTACACCTCATAGATATATTTGTTTCATACTTTGTCGCCAAGTGAAAAAACAATCATAAATTTAAGCATCATCATCTCTCCAACTTTTAACTAGATTACTTACACACTTCTAAATAAAATCTGAGAATGAAGTGTTTCATTAGATATAAGAATTTTCATTTTTTATTCCATTGGAAAATCTAATTTTCATTGCCAAATGAAAATAAACTTCGACTATTATGTTTTGCAATATCATGAACATAATATTCAAAGTGAATTTTTATTTTGGTAATGAAAATTACATTTCCCATTGGAGGAAGAAATAAAATCTCTTACATCTTATGAAAGACTCTTACTTCTCAGAATTTGTTTAGAGGTGTGACAATAATCTAGTAAAAAATGTTATTGACATGAGAATACTTAGGTGTATCAGTGGCTTTACAATTGTAGTGAAAATATGAAAGAAACTCTTGAAAGAGTTGATGTAGCTATAGTGACAGATAAGATTAAAGGTAAAATATGGATAAATGTTTGTCGATTATCAATCTTTGATAGCCCTAAAAACCTCAGTATGTTGTTAACTTTTTGATTTCAAGCTTAATTGTGGTTGACTTCAAAAAAAATTTGATACAATTTTTTTGCTCGAAGCTTGGGTCGTTTATTTTTATCGGCCTTTTATCCGATTTAAAATAAATTAGTCAATTTTCGAGTGATAATCGTTGTTTCATATTAAAGAAATATAATTCTTACGGTTTACTTAGACTTTCCGTAGTCTCTTTCTAATGTTGTCTGCAACTGTAGCTACTTCAACCCTCTCATGAATATATTAACTTCGTAATTTGTTTCTATATGTAAATCCAATCATGAAACTAATCTTTCTCGTTGTTGCGGCCTCTCACGCAATTAATTGCACATCTCAAAATATTTTCATATAAAAAAATATTTCATATAATGTAAGTGCATTCACCGCTTTCTCATTTATGAAGTCTAATTTCTATTTCTAAAATAAAAATTCACTCTGAAATCTACTTTGTTAGTTTCAAAATAAAAATTCGCTTCGAAATCTAATTTTTATTGCCTCAATTCCTATTATGACAATGCAAATTAAATTTTGAATTGAATTTTCATTTTGGAACTGATAAATTAGATTTTGAAATGAAATTTTATTTTGACAATGGAATATAGACCTCATATTGGAGGATGTAGTGAAAACTTTTACAACATGTGAAATATTTCATTCTAAAAACATATTTTGTGGTGTGCAGTTAATCATGTGTGGGGTTGTGGAGATGAGAATGCATATGTTAATGATTGGCTTTCCACTTGAAAAATAAATATGAAAGAAATAAACTCGTGTAAGGTTTAGTGTAGCTATGATAAAAGATAATATTATATCCAAAAATTCAAAAAAATGTGACAGATTATCAATCTTCAATAACCCCAACAACAGTAAGCTATTAACATTCTGCTTTCTATTGGGAGGCTCAAACTTTTTATTTACTGAATACTACTCAAGGGCCACTGTGGGAGGGATGCACTTCTCATTCTGAGTTATGTGTAGCCCTTAAAATGCTAAAAATTAAAACAAAGTTTAATATGTCCTGAGTGTGTTTCAATTAGTTTGAAACATTACTAGAAAAGACTAATCCACAAGAGAGCTTAGTTCCAGAAGATTTATATTGGACGAAAATGCTGATCTCTAAGTTACGGTTGAAAATGGAGAAGATTGATTGTTGTGTTAACGATTTCATGTCAAGTACAATAGAAAATCAGTGTACATTATGCACTTCTTCGAGATTTAAACCTCAAAATAATAATAAAAAAAAGAGTCAGAAATAAGTTCCTTACAAGCATCTCTTCCATACATCGCTTATTCCATGTCTTTAGAGTGTTTGCTTCCTTGTGTAATTATCCACATACGACGTGACATCATAGCTAGTCATAGGATATCAATTACTGAGACATCAAGCAGATGGAGGGGCATGAAAATTTTTTGATCATTTACATCCTAAGTTTGTTGCGGAAGCACGCAATGTGAGAGTTGGCTTATTTTCGGATGGCTTCTCACCGTATTGTTAGATTGCAACGCTCCACTCTTAGTTGGTAGTGATCGCTAAACCGTATTGTAGTGTTATCATGGTGTTATTGAAATAGAACCACAATGTCATTTGCATGGTCCTCCGGGCGGTGTTATTGACGCTGATCACTGGTGTTATTATGGTGTTATTAGAATTACTTTTCAAGGTTATTGAAGCTGAACTGTAGTGTTATTTGCATGGTCCTCATGTTAGTGTCATTGACTTTGTTTACTGGTGGCATTGCAGTGTTATTGGAGTTGTTTTGTAAAAACACCACAATAAACACATATTTTCGTCATTTTTTAGGTGGGCCCATTCATACACGTGACAAGATTTTATTGAGCTCCATATGTAAGATTTTTTTATATCCCTTCAGCCCCATGCCCAATGCCCAACTTTTTTAGTCTCACACCTATAGTTCCCAAACTATCTTTGTTAATTACATGTATAAAGGAGTCACAAGTACACAACTTCTGTGGGGCTCATGGTGTAAAACACTCTACATCGGTTTGATAAAAAAATTAAATTAATTTTTAAATTAATTAAGCTTAAATTCTAGTTTGTATGTTAAATAATAAAACAAGCTATTTCAAATAAACTCACTCGCTCGAACAAACGAGCTTAAAATCGAGCTCAGCACGAGCATCTTATTTACAAGCTAAATTATTCAAATATTCCCATCAAAATATAATGAAAAGAGTCTTAAAATCATTAAAACTAGAAAAAATTACATACTTATCCTACAATTCTTTTCTATTTACATATCTAATACATAAACATTCATATTTATATCTCTAATGCTCCAATCTAATGACAAAAATATATTTAACTCTTTAAAAATAAATAATAGTGATCTTTTTTATATAAAAAAAAATTAAAGTCTTGAATGTTATGCTTAAAATTTAGTTCTTAGATATGTAAATACATACAAATCATAGGACTTGCATGTAAAATCTCCTAGAAAATATGGTTATAATATTTAAAAAATTAATAAAAAATATGCATTAATTAAAAAAATAAATTCAATATATTTTTTTAATTTGGAATTTATTTATTTATTTATTTTCTTTTTGGCAGTTCATAGGGTGAGATTTATCGTGCATAGGTGGCGGCAAAAGGGGAAAAGCTTATTTCTCCCCGATCGTTCAGTTGGTGCTTCTTATCGATCGGAAAATTAGGGTTTCTTCTCTCGTCTCCTATTTCCCCGAATTAGGGTTTCTTCTCAACGCTAAGGATTCTGCTTTGCCCTTCCAATGTCCGGCGAGCCGACTACCTCCTACGTTTCGCCTCGGAGCCTCGACCTCAACTCCGTCGCTGTGGTGCACCAGACAGAACTCGATGGCTCCGGCGATGCCTGCAAGTTTGACTGGGATTCGTCTGCGAAGGATGATGTGAGGGCAGTGGATCCGGATGAAGATAAGAATGCTATGGAGGTTGAAGAATTTGATGGAGGTGGAGAGGGCGTTATTCTGGATGCGGATTTTGCGGATTCCAACAACGATTTGAATTTGAAAGCTGATGGCCCTGAGTTGGACGATGCGGATGAAAGCGGTGCAAAGGTTCTGCCGGAGGATACGAATCTGGTGAGTAAAGAATTATTTTGCAATGATAATGGTTCTGATGAGGTTTCCAAGAAAGACGGTTTTTTTGGAGAGGTGGAGGAGTCTCCAAAGTCTGAGTTGGGGAAGTATGTTGATGGCAAGCTGTTAGAAATAAAGGAGGAACAAACATGCAAATCTGAGTTTTCTGTTTGTGATATGGTGTGGGGTAAAGTGAGGAGCCATCCATGGTGGCCTGGATCGATCTACGATCCTTCATTTGCGTCAGATATGGCGCTGAAGCATCGGAAGAAAGATCACTTTCTTGTAGCATATTTTGGGGACAAAACTTTTGCTTGGAATGATAAGACAAGATTGAAGCCTTTTGAATCTTTCTTCGCTCAGATGGAGAAGCAGAGCAGCCTGGTTGAGTTTGTGGATGCTGTTGATGAAGCATTGGGAGAGGTGGAGAGACGCATAGAGTTTGGAATGACCTGTGGTTGTATTGCGGATCTGCTCATTGCTGATTTAAAGCACAAAACGGTTGTGAATGCTGGGATTAAAGAAGGTACATGCTGCCCTACATTGGATAGAAGTTTGGTTGCCAATTCGTTTGATCCGAACAGGTTGCTTGACTATATTTATGGATTAGCTCAGTTTCCTTGTGGAGAGCTTGAAAAATTGGAGCTTGTTAAAGTATATGCACAGCTGAAGGCCATCTATATGTCAAAGGGTTATTCAGAACTTCCAGAATTTTGTAATGGTGGATGGTTATCGCATGACGAAGATGTTTCGGCTCATGAAGGGGAAGGAGGAGGAGAAGATCATGTGGAATATAAGAAGGATGGATTTCTTTCAAATGATATGTCTTCAACGGAAAAGAGAAGAGGCAGGGGCCGCCCACGGGGTAAAAAGAAGACCATTGAAGAGAATGGCAGAAAGTTGGAATATATGGATGAAGTTGTTTCAAATGAGATATCCTCAAAGGAAAAGAGAAGTGGCAGGCTGCCTGGTAAAAAGAAGGCCATTGTTGAGGATGGAAGGAAGATGGAATATAACGATGATGGAATTCTTTTAAATGACACATCTGCTAAGGAAAAGAGAAGAGGCAGAGGCAGGCCACCTGGTAGCGGAAAGACCATTGTAGAGGATGGCAGGAAACAAAAAAGCTTGCATGAGCTGATGGAGCAAACAGCTTATCCTGCTGCTTCAATTTCTTCCAGTAAAAAGCGCAAGATTAGTTATCCCGATTCTGATGTCTTTGGACAAGGCAAGACGAAGAGACTGAAGTCTTTGGTTGATCTTGGAAGCATTTCAGATTCTTCAACGGTTTTAAAAATTGGACAACGCATCAGCCGAGTTGCAAATAAAATGAAATTTTCTAGCACAGAGCAAGATGACTTAAAACTCTATAAGGGTAATGCTAAGTCTCCAAAAAGAGAAGCAGCTTTGAAGCTGGACTATCCAGCACCAAGTGAGATGCTATCCCAGCTCTGTTTTGCCGCAAGAGGTCCAACTAAAGCACATCGATTTCAACCTATTGTTAGCAGTTTCTTTTTGAATTGGAGGGATTCTCATGTTGGTGACTCTCTTGATGATGATAAGTTGCAGAACCTAGTGGAGAGCAAAAGGGGCAGAAAAGAATTAGCTGAGTCTGAACTAGTCCCTGTGGAGGTAAAGTCTGATTATTTACAAGATTCTTACTGGTCTGATGTCATATTTGAAGATAACCCAAAGAAGGATCCTTCTTGGAGCAGAAAGAGGAAAGCTACCTCTAAAACTAATCAATTGAAGAAAGCAAAAGCTGAAGGGATATCATTTGTTTCTAGTAACTTGGAAGCCCCCACACTGAACACTATTGAACATGTGTCTGATGGTTCTGCTATTCTTAGTGATAGGCAGCAACAAGAAGAAAGAGTAGTAAGCTTGTCTAATGATACAAATGTGGAAGAGTCCAATCCTGCTGCGCTAATTCTGAGCTTTAGTGATCCTGATGGTCTTCCTTCCAAGTCAGATCTCATAAAAATTTTCAGTAAGTTTGGCCCTCTCAAAGAGGCAGAAACTGAAGTTTGGAGAAAGAGCAAACGCGCTTCAGTCATGTTCAAAAAAGGTGCTGATGCTGAAGTGGCTTTCAGTAGTTCAGGAAAATTTAGTGCTTTCGGGCCCAAACTTGTCAGCTACAGGCTTAGGTACTCAACATCATCTTCTCCTGCTACCACGCCACAAAAGGATCCCTCTCCAGTAAAAGCAGAGACCTCTGTAGTTCCAGGTATCTGCCCTTTATCTCTCACTGTGGAACTTTATCAAGGAAATGGGGCTTTTTTATGTTTACATTTATAAATTTTTTGTTCAATTGCCAGATGATTCTGTGGTGCTGGTGTCAACTGATTAGAAAGCTTGACTAGTTCAGTGTGCGTATATTTTTGGTAGCTGTAGTAAAGATGTTTCACCAATTGAAAGTAGCAGTTGAAAGTTCAGTACTTTTCGGGTACCTGTCCTACTTTGTTTTACCCTTTATAAATTTATGAGATTATGCAATGGTTTTGTTGTGTGAATTCTAATGGTTTTTGTTTCAATTTAACAAAATTTTAGGGCATTGTCAAGAGGCTGTATCTCCAAGCAATTTATCTCCTTTCAGAAGTTAAGGCACTGCTCCTTAGGATAGCTTATAGAGATGGCTTAAATAATTTTTCTTCAAGTTTTTCTTAACTCATGTTATAGTTATTTCTATTGCTGTAGAGCAGTCCAAATGCTTTTATGTAAAGAAATTGCAGTTTTTATCACAGAAAAGTTGATTGTACTCTTTCACTCACCTGCGACAGTTTGTTTTAGTACTTGTTAGAATTGCCATATTTATACCAAAAAATTGTGCTTTTTGTTGTTTTTGTCAGCAACTGACCGTGCATGTTTGGTGGAATATGATGACTTGTGTGATTGTATCATATATTTCGTAGTTATAATTTCCAGTTGTTGAGGTTGTTAATGTCGGCAGTTTATGTTAGTAATGCCTGTCCTGAATTTGAATGAGAAGGATTGAAGATTGATGTTAGTCGACCATTGAAGGTAACCTTAATGTCCAAATTTATGGAATGAATCCAAAGTTTCTTCTCTCTTGAGGATAGCTACATCCTGTTCAAGAAACTTCTATTGAGTATTTTAGATGGTGGAAAGTATTTTTGTCAAGCCTAAATTTGAATGAGAAGGGCCGAAGTTTAAAGTTGGTAAAATTGTTTTCTAAATTTATGAAATTAATTTGAAGTTGGTGGTAGTGGATCAAGGAAATAGTTATATAGCATTTATTTTTGTTTAACAAATTGTAATGCTACGATTCCACATTTGTGAGAAATTCATTTTGCTTTGTGTGCATTCGCGAGATCGGCGCGGGCTCGAGCCGCATTTTATTGAGTTTATTTTTTTTTTCATTTCGTCCTCAGTGGATGAGACGAGATGTGTTTTACTATTCTTTTTATGTCACGTCCTTGCCTCATGTTCCTTGTTCTGGACGTCAGTAAATACTCTCCTTGTCCCTCCTTTGTCCCGCGCCCTCGTTTTGGATTTTGCCCTAGTGTTAGCTTCTCTGCACTCTCACCTCAGATAGTACGAATGATCCCACACGAGTTATCTTTGATTTTTGTTGTTCCTTATCCTCTCTTTTGCCCGGTCTCCCGTGAGATATTTACAAACTATATGCCTTATCTATGGGTTTTTATTTTTAATTTTTTTTTTATTTTTGGGCTTTCCGGTGAGCTCTACTTCTGGATTTGTGAGTTATTTTCGTTCTCTTTCATTTTTCGTGGCACTTCATTGTTTTATTTTTGACATTTGGAGGTCATTAATGTGGAGATTTATGCCATAAAGTATACTGATTTCTTCTTTTTGTTCTCAGTTAGCTATGCTGTTTTTGTTGGTTTTCATTGAGTTGGTATGTTGATTTGCATTTGGTGGATGAGTTTGTTGTCGTGCCATTTTGGTGACGCATTTTTTGGCGTTTGATATTGGAATTGTGAGGAAATGATTCTCGGCAAACCTCTCAAAAGTGCAATATACCTTTTTTTGTTTATTTTATTGTGGTGGATTGGTGTTGGGTTGTGAGGAAGTGACTGTCTCACAAGCTTTCAGTAAATATGAGCTTGATGACTTCTGATGTTGCTAAGAGTCTTGTACTGTGGCTTTGGATTGCAGTGTTCTCTACTTACATCACAAAAAGAAAATTTTACATGTTTCCAAGAATAGATCAGTAGATGACTGTGACTTATTTATGTGGGTGGATCAGTTTGATGATTCTATTTTAGATAGTGACCAGACGTCGAAAGAAGTTATCCTGTAAGATTGATCGTCTGGATTTCAAAATTAATATTTTGATAATAGTAATTGTTGTTCTTTTGTTTGCTAAATTACTCACTGTTAAGTGAGATGTCACTTCTTCTTTTGATTGTTGTGCTACTCACTGTTAAATGAGATGTCACTTCTAGGTGTAATATTTGAACTTGTGAGTTTTTAAGAATTCTGAATGTCATTTTTGTTTTCATTCTTAAGTTATTAAGTTTAGGGCGGTTATTTTACAAACAACACAATAATATAGGGACAAAAGTGTCTTCTTTTCATCAACAACTGCAACATAATTGTTGTACAATAGAACTAAACAAACAGACAAATATCTTTCCCGCAAAAAACTTTCTTTTACAGATGTTGCAAAACAACTTCTTCAAACAATTGCAGCTGTCTATCAATGTGGCACTTTCTAGTACTTATTTTCACTTTCTGACATGTTCAACCACCAAATTTCTTTGGGTACGTTAACTCCTCCAGATTTGAACAGATTTTTTTTAAAATATCATTTATAGCTTCTGTAGTAAACATCTTTGCTGCTAGCAAGAGTATGAATATTTACATATAGATATCAAAGAAGGTGAATAATGCCTTAACCCCAGTCCAAACCCTGTCTATATATATATAGATAAAGAGTAGGGAGGTATCTTAAGATGGTGACACATGCCAATAGTATTTGACAAATCCTTTTCTGCAATATTGTTGAAACTCTACCAACCAGAAAGCAAATTTAGCCCATGACAATTAGGACAAGTTGGAGGGATGTTTAATAAACGGTTCCTGAAAGGCCTGAAGAAAAGAATCTTTCCAATTTCAGTTTATCTTTGGTGTTACTGTTGCCAAACCTCAGGAGTAGAGCTGTAACGAGTCGAGCTCGAGCAACTTTAGGTTTGGCTTCTGTTCAGCTTAGGGCTGTCAATTTGGTTCGTTGCTCGTGAACAGTTCGTGTTCGGCTCGTTCGTTAAGCCTAACGAGCCGAACACGAACAAATTTTTAAGCTCGAAATGTAAACGAGTCGAACACGAATAACAGTTTGTTTGCTCATGTTCGGCTCGAAATGGCTCGAAAAGAAAAAGTATATAACTATTAACAATATATTACATATATTATTTATATAATAATATATTATATATATTTATGTCTATGTTTTAATCATAACACCTCATGTGGCAATATAGTTAGTGTCTTCTTTCGTATAGATTTGATCCAGGTTCGAATCCCACACTTTGCATCTATTTTTCTCAATTTTAGTTTAACGAGCCAATTTAGAGTCGAACACGAGCCGAACAAGAACATAAATATTTAAATCGAGCCGAACACAAACACACTGTTCACGAGCTGATTTTGAACACGAGCTATTTCGAACGAGCCGTACACGAGCTAAGCTTGAGCTAGCTCAAGCTCGGCTTGTTTACAGCCCTAGTTCAGCTTATTCAAAATTGCACTTGAACAGTGTATTCATGTTCGACTCAATTTACATATTGTTGTTCATGTTTGGGTTATGTTCTACTTAAAATTAGCTCATTTAATTTAATTAGAAAAAAAGTGATGTAAAGTGTTGGATTCAAATATGTACCAATTATATGTGATGTAAGGCATAAGATATAATAACATTACTACACTAGTTATTATGATTTAAACTTAGATATAAATATGTATATTATATATACAATTTTAATCCAATGCGTAACATTACCTGAATATTCAGTACAAACACAAATAAAAGAAAAGTTGCGGGAGGAGATAAAAAGTATATATATTAGGAAAACTCAAAAAAGAAAAAAAAATTACAGGGCCCACTCAATTAAATTAATCCATTGTATAATTTCATTTATTTAGTGGAGGTGCGATTACTTCGAGTAGCAAACACCCGAGAATAATAATTGGGCCATGGATGCCGTTAGAGGTGATTAATAATGATCTTGGGCAGTTTGCGATGAACTCTAGGGGTTGTCTATAACCTCTTGTGGTTGATGACGATCTCTTGTAGTCAACGACGCTCTCAGATGACTGACAATAATTGCTGGAACTTCAAGAGTTAAGGTTTTTACAGTCAATTCACTTTACACCCTCCCAAAAATGAAAAAAAATGGGGTTTATCTTTAGCTTTCTCTCATTGAGACGCTCGATATGACTACAAGTGCGTAAAATTTAGAGTTCATTTGATTCTCTAATTAACGCTCCAAAGTTTTCACTTGCATTTCAAATGCTAGACTTTGGGCTTGAATGAAATTAGGCTTAATCACTTTTAGTGTCATCTCGTTCATCCTGTCGAGATGTTCAATTTGATTATAAATTATTGAAATCGGAACTCAAATGACCTTAAATTTGAATTTAAAATGTTTCTTGCTCTCAAATGCATTGAGATTCATGTCAATGATAAAAATTTCTTGATGACATCAAACAGTTATTTGATAAAATTTTAGTTATAACCGCCGTTCGAATGATTGAAATTATAACTGGTAAAATTTGGCTTGATTTATATATTCTTGTTCGTGTACGACTTACGTAAATACTTAAGAATTGTGTGGTATGTATGTAAATGCCCCATAAACAAAATGAAGGGAAGGAATTCAATATATAATGAAGTATTTTATTTTATTTTATTTTCATTAGGTACTCTAATTTCAGTGTTGAAAATAGAAAAATATCATTTTTATTAGACTTCATTTTTGATAGATGTAGAAGCTAGTTCTAAGTGGTGTTTATTCCTTATGCATATGATGTGTATCACAGAATTTACATACAATCCACACAATTCTTATGTATTTGCTTATGTAACATCTAAACTTTCATATTTACATATATAACCGATAAATTTTTTATATCATATTAGAAATATCATAATTATTTTCTTTTTGTAAGTGAAATACATATTTTCATGTATATATTTATGTCGCATAAGAGTTATAAATGTGAATATAAAATTTTAGGCTTTAGATATGTGAATATACAAGAGTTGCAACTTTCATTTTCTTTCTCTGACCCCATGCTGCCTCTCTGTTCTATATAAGAATAGGCCAGAGCATTGTAACATTGTTGAAGCCCTAGCTCTCGCTTGCCTCCCGATCCCTCTCCTCTCTCCCTTGATTTTGCACAAAATCATCTATCTTGTGATCGAACTCGTGCGGTGCAGTTATGCTTGGAGCTAGCAAAGAAGGCAATGTCAGGCTTGTAGGCTTGCAGAGACTACCGAAATTTTCGCTCCGCTCCTACCCGAAAGCACTAAGGTCACCCTCGTCTTGTAGAATAGGTTAAATTTAGTAAATCATTTCCTGTATTGTCAGGGTGTACCGCATTCCGGGCCACAAGAATTATGTGACATACATGTAAATTCCCTTCATATTATCAACAAGCATCTCAGTAGCTGACAACGATTTTTTATATACCTAAAAATACAAAAATTTGACACCACTATTAGAAGATTTAAACTCTTGGCAACGACGCAAAAAACTTGATGCAACTTTTAATATGCAAGAATTTATGAGCACAAAGTTATTATTTTATAATAATTTTGTAAAGTCACAATTTCAAACGCAAGTATACGTATCGCTCAAGTAATACAGGGCTCTAGTGGAGTGCCGTTTATCGATCTCACAGGGAAGCGAGGTAAGAGGTCCTTAGTCAAATCCCAGTATACTACAATTAGTCCTTAGTTTGAAATGTCAATTAAAATGATGTTTTATCTAGCAACTACTCTTAAATGCAAGTGTTAAATATAAAGTTAAAATGATGTTTTATCTAGCAACAACTCCTAAATGCAAGTGTTAAATGTAAAGATAGTAACCTAAATGCAAATATTAATTCTAAAGATAACCCTTTTTGGATGAATTGGTTTGGAGAATTTTGATATAAAGTTTTATCTAGCAACTACTCCTAAATGCAAGTGTTAAATGTAAAGATAGTAACTATAACTAATGCAAATATTAATTCTAAAGATAATCCTTTTTGGATGAATTGGTTTGGAGAATTTTGAGATATATTAATTCTAAAAATAACCCTTTTTTGGATAATTGGTTTGGAGAATTTTGAGATATTAAAAACAGGTTTTACTAACAGATACTCCTAAATGTAAGTCTTAAGTTTAATACAACTAATAACTACTCTTAAATGCAAATATTAAATACTCCTAAATGCAAGTGTCAAATGTAAAGATAGTAACTATAACTAAATGCAAATATTAATTTTAAAGATAACCCCTTTTTGGATAATTGGTTTGGAGAATTTTGAGATATTAAAAACTACTATTCTTATGTAATGAATTAATAATGTAAAGGAATGAGATGCATTAAATATTGTATGTGCCAAATAGGAGCAATCCTATTCTTTACCCTTTGGTCCATGCATAAAGAACATTGATTAATCATATGCTTGTTTACTGAACATTGATTAACATCCCCGCTTCAGTACTCAAACAATAGGACCGATTTGGGGATTTTAGTCTGTCACCCTAAAATCTCCAATTCTACGCCAATCAAAGTATATTTCCCTATTTATTTGCATTCAACTCCCATGAACTTAACCATCCATGGAATCTGTATGTGGTTATACTTTGTTGAGAATTACACAGTCCTCTCGGGTCTTAATGCAATTACAATGAATTTTAACACTATACAGGCCTTTATTGTAATGTAAATAAAGTGCAAGTAAAAATCATCACATTGATAATTAAATCACAGATTGAGAATTACACAGCCTTCTCAGGTCTTAATACAATTACAACTAATTTTAACTCTACAACAGATGAGAATTACACAGCCCTCTCGGGTCTTAATGCAATTACAACAAACTTTAACACTACAACAGGCAATTGTAATGTAAATAAAGTGCAAGTAAAAACCATCACATTGATAATTAAATCTGCTTCTAACTCGCATCACAAAATCCTAAACATGAATTCTACTCATTACAAAAGAAAAGTAAAATGAAAACAAAAATAAGTGGAAGTAAAAACCATCACATTGATAATTAAATCCGCTTCTAACAAGCATCACAAAATCGCAAAACATGAATTCTACTCATTACAAAAGAAAAGTAAAATGAAAACAACGGCATAATCTTCTCATGCCGTTATTTCTAAACAAGAAGAGAGTAAGAGAAGCCAATCACAAAGCACGAAGAAAACACAACGGAAACTTCATTTAACCAAAGCAAATTCACTAGACAAGTGTTTACAAAAATCAAAAGATAATGAAGAACACAATACTTAGTTTTTGCCCTTTGAAAAAAAGACGAATATCTCTTCCACAAAGTCTCCCGTTGATCTATGCAATGCTAGAATATCTCCTTACAAATTCTCTTAAAATCTCTCCAAAAGAGTAGAAATCTACATTTCTACTCCTATTCTAAAAATTCTAAACTTTCTCCACACTTTTCCTAACATTTCTCTCACAAAAATCCCCCTTTTTCTAACCTAAATTCGTTCTTTTAAAGTGTTGGGACGAAGTTTGAAGAGTTGTCACAAGAATCCTTTCAAAAAGCGTCCAAATATGTTGAATTTCGACCCATAGCCGCCAAAAGTCGGTTCATAGTCGTCCCGGGTGCCGTCGGCGGGCTCGAGGGCGCTGTCGGCGAGCTTTTCTGTCATT
>JXCR01138367.1:16545-29416 GCA_002079205.1 Phalaenopsis hybrid cultivar | reverse complement strand
GGATCAAAATAAGACAACCTTCACTTGTCTTTATGACACATTTGCTTTCAGGATGATGACATTTAGTATTTTCAATGTCCATGTTACATTTCAAAGATATATGATGTCGGTTTTTTTAGATTTAATTGGAAAGGGTATTGAGATTTTCATGAAAAAATAAACAATAGTTTTAATAGTTGTCTTCATCACTTAGCTTTAGTTTAAAATATATAAGTGGAGATTAATATTATATTAAACTAAAAAATGGCAATTTATGGTGATTGAAGGGATCATTCTAGGACATACGATATTTAAGAATACTTTGGCATCAGATAAAATACAAAATTTAAGTTATAGAAAATCTTCCACTACTATTTTAGTAAGAGGAGTTAGGAGTCTTCTAAGCCACATAGAATTTTATAGAAGATTCATTAAAGACTTCTTACAGATAACTAAGCCTTTATGTCATTTAGTAGAAAATGATGTTTCTAATGAACGTCTAGAATCTTTTGATACTCTAAAATGTCAAATAGTTGTATCTATTATGGTATCCCTAGATTGAACTTATTCTATTGAGCTTATTTGTGAAGTTATTATATTGTTGGATCTGTGTTTGGGTAGATGAGAAACAAATTTTTTCATGTTCACTATGCTAGGACCTTGAACAATACTCGGGTTAATTATGCTACTATTGAGAATGAATCATTAGCCATATTTTTGCATTTGCTTACTTTAGTAGATCCTATATGATTGGAACTAAAGTGATACTTTATACGGATTATAACTAGTAAATTCCTGTTTGCAATGAAAAATGCAAAACCTTGATTTATATATTGAATTCCCTTGGTACAAGAATTTGATATAAATATTTTTTATAAAAATGATCCAAAACTTATGTAGCATATTACTTATCTAGATTGAAATCTTGACAACATAACGTAGAATATTTTGAGATCAATGAGAGCATTTCTAATGAATACCTACTTAGTTTATTTATTTATTTAGTTTTTGTATCGTGGTATGTTGATATTATGAAATTTCTTATGAGTGATGCTTTGCCATATGGGTTGGCCTACCATCAAAGGAGGAAATTTATGCATGAATCTAAGTTTTATTATTGGGATGATCCATATCTATTTCAAAAAAAGTGAAGATAAAATTCTTAAGAGGTGTTTGACTTTAGAAAAAATTGATAGTATTATTAGGCAATATCATGAAGAAAAATATGAGGGGCATTTTACAAGAGATGGAAGATCATCTAAGATATTACAATCTAAATTCTATTGACCAACATTATCTAAGAATGTGAATGAGTTTGCTATAAAATATGATAGATGTCAAAGAGTGGGCAATTTTAAAAGAAGACATCAAATGCCCCTTTAATTATATCCTAAAAGTTGAGATTTTTGATATTTTGGGAGTGGATTTTATGTGTTCCTTTCTCAATTCCTTAGGAAATAAATTTATTTTCGTGGCAGTAGACTATAACTATAAGTGGATTGAAGCTGTAGTTATTCCTAAAGATAATGATAGGATAATTATATAATCTCTTAAAGTAAATATATTTTTAATAAATAAATTACACTGTGATTTACAGAGAAAGAAACACATATAAATTATACATGATAATTTACAAAGAAGGAAACACATGTAAATAAAATAAAACACAATAAAAATATACATGGAATAGAGTTAACTTCACATAAGGAAAATCATTTAAAATTAAATATTACATTAGCAAAAATGAAAAGAATCACATGGAGATTATATTAACTTTACATCAGAAAATATGGAAGATAAACATCACATAATCATACATGAAGGCAGTTACACGGAGAATATATCAAATTTGTATTTGTGAGAAAAGAAGAAGGAGAAGACGAAAATAGAAGAAAAGAAGTTCATGAAGACCTTGGTAGTGTGTTAATCATGAAGAGAAGAAGAAAAAGAAGTAGATGGGAAAAGTTTGTTGATTAGTAGAAAAAGAAGAAGAAGAAGAAAATGATGAAGAAAAATAAAGTGATGAAGAAGAAGTAGAAAAGGAAGAAGAATATAATAAAAGATTGTGAAGAAGAAGAAGAAGAAATGTGAAAAATAAAGTAGTAGAAGAAGAATAAGTGTAGGAGAATAAATTAGTAGAAGAAAAATAAAAGAGAAAAGATATAAGAAAAGAGAAGAAGAACTTACAGCGGTGAGGCTAAAGAGCACCAAAGGGGAAGCAAGTCGAACCAGAACACCAAAGTAGGACATCTACACATAGAGGGGATGAAAGTGGCAGAATCTTCTTCCTGGAGGGAGGATGATTAAAAGACGGTGCAAAGGTGGTGACAGCTGAAGGAGAGATTAATTGGCACTTTGAAATCGAGAAAGAGGTGTTGAAATTGAGACAATGTAGTCAAGTTGCCCATCTGGCAAAATTACACCACTTTCATGCCAACCCCACCTTTGTCACCACCCTTTTTTAATTTAATCTCGGTGATCAGTACGACTCTGTTGATGCGTTTGAAGAAGAGATCATGACTACATTCTCCAGTCACTATTCAGATAATGTTAAGTAAGATGAGTAAGTTTATTGTACCTTTCATTGAATTTCATATTTCAGTTTATTGCATAGTTTTGTGTTTTGGATTTTAGTAGTTGTAACTTTCACTTTACAGTTTCGTCTACTTGTCTACTGCATACTTATGTGTTTTGCATTTATTAAGTATTTTTCTATCTTTATTTTATTACATAGTTTGTGCTATGCCCACTAATTAATAAAATTTATTCTCGTTATCGTAGATGTTGGCTAGAGGCAAGGTGGTCTCCCTCCCCACTAGGGGGGATCACAACACTAGCTAACAAAAAAAATGTCTGGAGAGGTCACATGACTTTAACTCCCACTCAGGTCCCACACCAACCCCCGCATTGACCTCGACCACCATCCCTGTCATTGCCCTGACACCCATCAGCATCCCCACCCCCACACTCACCTTNTAGCCCTAGGGGTTCCAGTCTCCGCAGTACAACGCAACGCGAAATAAAATAAATGCCTAAGGAAAAAGTTATTCAAAAAATACATGTAATAGTCCAAAATGTATACCAAAGGAATAGTATACCCAAAAAACTACATGTACACGAAATACCAATCCAACAGTAATGTCGAGCAGCAGCATCAAAGTGAAGGCTTTTAGTTCCAGTGAGAAGGAAAAAATCAAAACCTGAAAAAAGGATTGCATCGAGCTGAAAATGTAGTGAAGGATCCCTAGCAATCTCGGTGTATAATAACAAGCCCATTAAGCCAAAAGCCATCATCAAGATCCTCCATAAACATACATCGAAACCTGCACCGAAAATAAGATCCAAATATCTGGAATGTATGAGGGAGGAGAAAAAAATTGCCACTCCAAACCCAGTACCGTTCCTGTACCTAGAAATGAAAATCTAGCAAATAGTACCGAGGAAATTGAAACATGTCTGTAAAGCAAGTGGAGACCAAACCATAAGCAATAAATACACCAAACCAATCAGCTATTAACATTCCTAAGATAAAGTTCAGCCATTAGATCCCCATGAAGTAAAACCTGTAAAGGAGAGGGAGGCACCGTATTGACTAAGATCGTGGAGGTGGAGGCTCCGCGTTTTGCCACCCAATTAGCCGACCTATTACCTTCACGATGAATAAATCTCCAAAGAATCGAAACTGTAGAGGATAATTGAATAATACGGTTAATGTGGTAAGCAACATCCCAAGTGACAAGTCTCCCTTGATTTAACATCTCAAAAAGAATCTTAGAGTCAGTCTCGATCAAAATATTCGACCAATTCAAAGACACCACAATAGTGACCGCCATTAAAATTGCGTAAGCTTCAGACTCCATAGCAGAGTCTGCAATACATGGAGAAGAGAAAAATAGCAGGCAGCGAACACTGTGATTTCGCACAACTCCCCCAAAACCAGCACTGCTTTCATACATATATATATATATATATATACATATATATATATATATATATATATATATATATATACATATATATGTATATATATATGTATGTATGTATGAAGTTGAACTGATCCAGTATTGAAAAGTGCAAGAACTGCTAATTGTTAGGTGGAGTGAGAAAATTGAGAGTATTTACATGGATGTGTCACATAAAGTATAGATCAATGAATAAATATATCATATGGTCTATGTAAATAATATTTTATTTCAAGAAAAGACAGCGGAAACTAAACTTTTGTGTTTTGAATTCGTATAAAGAGAATATAGATAGAAGTTAACAACAAAAAATTTGAAGAATGGGAATTTCAGAGCCGACCCCATATTGACCAATATCTTTGATGAATGCCTACTATGTGTTGTTCTTTCGTCAAAATGGTGGTCACATCACTATGTTTTGCTCTGTATGTTGATGATATGATTATCACTGATGATGATGAGACAGAGATTACTCAACTAAATGTAAGATTGAGTAATAAGTTTGAGATGAAGGATCTTTGACAACTCAAATACTTTCTTGGGAGAGGTAATGGTTTTATCTTAGAGAAAGTATGTACTGGATCTCCTCACAAAGACAATCATGCTGGGATGCAAGCTTGCAGTCTCTCCAGTTGATCAGAAGGATAAGCTGAGTGCAAAAGCAAGAGAGGCAGTTGATCGTGAGAGATACCAAAGATTGGTGAGTCATCTCATCTATCTGAGTCACACATGTGGTGACATCTCATTTGTAATGGACCGAGTGAGCCACTGTATGCATGATTCAAAGAAGGGTCATATGGACGCGGTTTATGAAATTCTGAGGTACCTAAAGGCATTGAGGGCTATTGTGACTGAATGGGCGAGTTGTGTTGATGACAGGAGGTCCACATGTGAACACTGCATGTTCGTAGGGAGTAACTTGGTCTCTAGGAAAAGCAAGAAATTGTCTGTAATAACGAGATCAACAATAGAGGCAGAATATAAGGCCATGGCCTTATGAGTTGCCGAGATGATATGGTTGAGAGCATTGTTGGTGGAGCTCATGGTGGACCAAGGAGCTCAAATGAAGTTATGGTGTGACAATAAGTCTGCGATCAACATTGTCAACAACTTGATGCAACATGATAGAACCAAGCATGTGGAGATTGATAGGTTCTTCATTAAGGAAAAGTTGAATAACAAATTACTAGAGCTAAGTCATCTAGCCACTGGAGAACAAGCGGCCGACTGCCTTACCAAAGGACTTAGCTCGTTAGATTTGTCTAGGTTATGTGACAAGACAGGTTTATTGAATATCTTTTGTCCATCTTGTGGGGGAGTGTTGAGATTTGTATCTAATCTAAGGTTCTGTTTGTAAATGTTGTAACTTGTAAGACTTTATATCAGCCCGTCATCAATGAAATGAAGGTGGTTTTTTGAGCTGTTATTTATATTATTATATTTCATACAAAATGGTAGTGAAAATTTATCCAAAATAGAAAAAAGAAACCAATTCAATTAAAATAAATATTTTTGAATAATTTCATAAAATCACTAAATACATTTATTAGAATGTGATAGTATGATATAACTAGAACCAAGAAGGTTTCCACTTCTCTCTCAGAGCATAAGTTATTGGGTTCAACCCTTGAGAATAGTAGAAGGCTACGTCCTAACCACTCTTCGAAAGTAAGCCCACGTTCATCAAGAGCGAGTTACATACTGGGGACACGATGGAAAGTACGTTGTATAGGTGTGGAGCAAAACAACAAATTCTCACTCTTTAGCACTTATACCAGTCGTTCATTTCCATAGACTCAGGTGCTAAAGTCATAGGTTTCCAAAAAGATACTGGATTGATTGACTGGTCCAAGTCTTGCATTCCACGTTCTCTCAAGGGAGTCAATGGTTGATTCAAATCTTTCCTTCTCCTGAAACCATAATGCAAAAGTTTGATTGCATCGTCTTTTTCATGCAGCTTAAGGGAAAAAGCAACTAGACTCAACGCGCAATAGCAAGAGTTTTTTTGAGATTGAACGGTTTTTAATCTTCCTCTATATTACCTTTAAACAAAATTTTCTAAAGAGTATATCCCTACATAAATGGATCTCAAAGCCTCTCTCTGGAGAAATTCTTGTTGAAGATGTCTATATGCACTAAACCATAGGTTTTCAAGTCTCAAACTTCAGCTATGTTTATCTTCTCCATTAAGCTCTTTATAAGGCTATCACCTAATGATTTTGTGAGCTGAATTTAATTTACAACAGACATTTCAATTGCACTTATAATTTTAGGTTTTAATGGTTTTAAATTTGACTTCTTACTTCATTTTGATAATCTTTGAAGTTGTAAATTCAAGTTCAAAGAAAAAAAAAAGATTCTTAATTCAACTAAAGATCTTTAAATTTTGAAGTTCAAATGTGCTTTGTTTCATTCAATTTGTTGCATTATCTAATTTCATTTGAAATCCAAAACCTTAAAATTATAAAACACTTAACTAGCTATTAGATGGAGGGAGGAAGTTTTGACTATTTCATAAAATTAAATTGGCTTAATTTTTAAATCAATAACAACAAATGATTGTTGTGATATTTACATAAAAAATTGAAAGAAATTAAGAACTATACTTACTGGAACATCATAATGGATACCTCCAATTGCTGCATATGATTTAATTTTGCTTCCTTAGTAATAGTGGTTGCATGTTCCTCCTACACATACAACTTCTTCCATGCAAATTGTTGCAAGGAATTTAATATTGTTATGGTTGATACATGCACTACTCATCAAAGCATTATAAATCTAATCTTCATAATATTCCATAACTCTCTCTTTTCTCATTGTGACCATTGAGTCTCTCATAATTAGTCATGTAGGAAACCAAATCTTGAGCAGCTTTCAAACTTATAAATGACAAAGTTCTCTCCAGTGGGAGGTAGAAATCATTGCTTATATAAATAAATGATATTTTCATATTTTTCTACAAATGTTATATTGTTTTATGAATTTTTGTGCAGGAAAACTCATAGGTAATTATCTATGCAGTAATGAAGAAATCAATGGCAGCATTGTTGCCCAACCTTAGCTTAAAAGAACAAATGAGGGTGCAAGACAGACAAAGAATGGAGCAAGGCAAGGAATTGGAAGAAGTCTTTGTGGTGAAGTGGGAATTTACATTCAAAAAATTTTGGTGTTTTTGTTCTTTTCCTTCCTTTTTTTTTACTTTAATTTATACTTTTTTTGTGATTGTTGGTTTGAATGGAAATATTATATTATGTTAAAATTTCAGTCATGATATGCTCAGTGAATTTTTCTTTGGATATATGAAATTATTTTTAAGTTTTCTTTAGTTATGAATTTGAGTTGTGTTTTGATTGAAGTTATGCTTTTGATATAGTGGCCATGGACTTAAAATTTCTTTCAAAGGTTGAGGTATCAATAGTCTTGATTTCCAATTGGAATTTAGTAATTATGTTTGAGAGAGTTGGCATACATCAACTAAACTTTAGCAATCACTTTGAAAGTATGTTTTGTAAATTTTAAAATTATAATTGTAAATTTTTAAATCCTGAGGTTTATTTTAAACTTAATATTTGTTTGCCTCAATTTTTATTAAAATATAAATATTTTTGTTATTTAAATATCATTTAGAGTTTTGGAAACTAGTAATTTGATTTCTTAATAATTTCTTAATCAATTATTGTAGAAAAATCTTTGATTCAATCGATTTACATTATTTAAGTGACACATGCATTTGCATGAATTGTGTAGTGGCAGGATCAAGTTTTTGGTGCAATAGTTGGAGATTTTGATTGTGAGTTTGATTTGAAAAGGTAACATTAGTGGAATGGACTCCTTTTTAATTCAAATTTTCATGTTTTTGTATAAATTATTTTTAAATTGTATTGCTATGTTGTATGATTATCTTATGCAGTTCCTCTTATTAATGAGAGCATTTCTAATGAATACCTACTTAGTTTATTTATTTATTTATTTATTTATTGTATCGTGGTATGTTGATATTATGAAATTTCTTATGAGTGATGTTTTGCCATATGGGTTGACCTACCATCATAGGAGGAAATTTATGCATGAATCTAAATTTTATTATTGGGATGATCCATATCTATTTCAAAAAAGTGAAGATAAAATTCTTAAGAGGTGTTTGACTTTAGAAAAAATTGATAGTATTATTAGGCAACATCATGAAGAAAAATATGAGGGGCATTTTACAAGAGATGGAAGATCATCTAAGATATTACAATCTAAATTCTATTGGCCAACATTATCTAAGAATGTGAATGAGTTTGCTATAAAATATGATAGATGTCAAAGAGTGGGCAATTTTAAAAGAAGAGATCAAATGCCCCTTAATTATATCCTAAAAGTTGAGATTTTTGATATTTTGGGAGTGGATTTTATGTGTTCCTTTCTCAATTCCTTAGGAAATAAATTTATTTTCGTGGCAGTAGACTATAACTATAAGTGGATTGAAGCTGTAGTTATTCCTAAAGATAATGATAGGATAATTATATAATCTTTTAAAGTAAATATATTTTTAATAAATAAATTACACGGTGATTTACAGAGAAAGGAACACAAATAAATTATACATGATAATTTACAGAGAAGGAAACACATGTAAATAAAATAAAACACAATAAAAATATACATGGAATAGAGTTAACTTCACATAAGGAAAATTAGTTAAAATTAAATATTACATTAGCAAACATGAAAAGAATCACATGGAGATTATATTAATTTTACATCAGAAAATATGGAAGATAAACATCACATAATCATACATGAAGGCAGTTACACAGAGAATATATCAAATGTGTATTTGTGAGAAGAGAAGAAGAAGGAGAAGACGAAAATAGAAGAAAAGAAGTTAATGAAGACCTTGGTAGTGTGTTAATCATGAAGAGAAGAAGAAAAAGAAGTAGATGGGAAAAGTTTGTTGATTAGTAGAAAAAGAAGAAGAAGAAGAAAAAAATGATGAAGAAAAATAAAGTGATGAAGAAGAAGAAGAAAAGGAAGAAGAATATAATAAAAGATTGTGAAGAAGAAGAAGAAGAAATGTGAAAAATAAAGTAGTAGAAGAAGAATAAGTGTAGGAGAATAAATTAGTAGAAGAAAAATAAAAGAGAAAAGATATAAGAAAAGAGAAGAAGAAATTATAGTGGTGAGGCTAAAGAGCACCAAAGGGAAAGCAGGTCGAACGAGAACACCAAAGTAGGACATCTAGACATAGAGGGGACGAAAGTGGCAGAATCTTTTTCCTGGAGGGAGGATGATTAAAAGACGGTGCAAACGTGGTGACAGCTGAAGGAGAGATTAATTGGCACTTTGAAATCGAGAAAGAGGTGTTGAAATTGAGACAATGTAGTCAAGTTGCCCATCTGGCAAAATTACACCACTTTCATGCCACCCCCACCTCTGTCACCACACTCTTTGAAATTAATCTCGGTGATCAATACGACTCTGTTGATGCATTTGAAGAAGAGATCGTGCTACATTCTCCAGTCACTCTTCAGATAATGTTAAGTAAGATGAGTAAGTTTATTATACCTTTCATTGAATTTCATATTTCAGTTTATTGCATAGTTTTGTGTTTTGGATTTTAGTAGTTGTAACTTTCACTTCACAGTTTCGTCTACTTGTCTACTGCATACTTATGTGTTTTGCATTTATTACGTATTGTTCTATTTCTATTTTATTACATAGTTTGTGTTATGCACACTTATTAATAAAATTTATTCTCGTTATCGTAGATGTTGGCTAGAGGCAGGGCGGTCTCCCTCCCCACTAGGGGGGATCACAACACTAGCTAACAAAAAACTCCCATTATCGTAGATGTTGGCTAGAGGCAACATGACTTTAACTCCCACTCAGCTCCCACACCAACCCCCGCACTGACCTCGACCACCATCCCTGTCATTGCTCTGACACCCATCAGCATCCCCACCCCCACACTCACCTCTGCAACCACCCTAACTTTCACAGCCACTCCCACCCCCGCTCCCACATTCACTCCCACCCTTACCTCAACCACTACCCTCGCCACTGCCCCTCACCTCACCTCCACTCCCACCTATGCATCGTCCCCGTCAGACTCACCTCCATCACGTGCACCTACCCAAACCCCCACCTCTGACCCACCTACGCACCTGGACCCAGCTAGTGCCCCGACCCCCACCTCCGCACCGGCCTACGCACTCGGCCCAGTCATCACCACCACCCTCATCCCATACTCACCCCTGTCCCTGCCCTTGTCCCATTCACCACCCCCATTGTTACANCAAGTTCAAAGAAAAAAAAAAGATTCTTAATTCAACTAAAGATCTTTAAATTTTGAAGTTCAAATGTGCTTTGTTTCATTCAATTTGTTGCATTATCTAATTTCATTTGAAATCCAAAACCTTAAAATTATAAAACACTTAACTAGCTATTAGATGGAGGGAGGAAGTTTTGACTATTTCATAAAATTAAATTGGCTTAATTTTTAAATCAATAACAACAAATGATTGTTGTGATATTTACATAAAAAATTGAAAGAAATTAAGAACTATACTTACTGGAACATCATAATGGATACCTCCAATTGCTGCATATGATTTAATTTTGCTTCCTTAGTAATAGTGGTTGCATGTTCCTCCTACACATACAACTTCTTCCATGCAAATTGTTGCAAGGAATTTAATATTGTTATGGTTGATACATGCACTACTCATCAAAGCATTATAAATCTAATCTTCATAATATTCCATAACTCTCTCTTTTCTCATTGTGACCATTGAGTCTCTCATAATTAGTCATGTAGGAAACCAAATCTTGAGCAGCTTTCAAACTTATAAATGACAAAGTTCTCTCCAGTGGGAGGTAGAAATCATTGCTTATATAAATAAATGATATTTTCATATTTTTCTACAAATGTTATATTGTTTTATGAATTTTTGTGCCAGGAAAACTCATAGGTAATTATCTATGCAGTAATGAAGAAATCAATGGCAGCATTGTTGCCCAACCTTAGCTTAAAAGAACAAATGAGGGTGCAAGACAGACAAAGAATGGAGCAAGGCAAGGAATTGGAAGAAGTCTTTGTGGTGAAGTGGGAATTTACATTCAAAAAATTTTGGTGTTTTTGTTCTTTTCCTTCCTTTTTTTTTACTTTAATTTATACTTTTTTTGTGATTGTTGGTTTGAATGGAAATATAATATTATGTTAAAATTTCAGTCATGATATGCTCAGTGAATTTTTCTTTGGATTTATGAAATTATTTTTAAGTTTTCTTTAGTTATGAATTTGAGTTGANTTTTTGTGATTGTTGGTTTGAATGGAAATATTATATTATGTTAAAATTTCAGTCATGATATGCTCAGTGAATTTTTCTTTGGATATATGAAATTATTTTTAAGTTTTCTTTAGTTATGAATTTGAGTTGTGTTTTGATTGAAGTTATGCTTTTGATATAGTGGCCATGGACTTAAAATTTCTTTCAAAGGTTGAGGTATCAATAGTCTTGATTTCCAATTGGAATTTAGTAATTATGTTTGAGAGAGTTGGCATACATCAACTAAACTTTAGCAATCACTTTGAAAATATATTTTGTAAATTTTAAAATTATAATTGTAAATTTTTAAATCCTGAGGTTTATTTTGAACTTAATATTTGTTTGCATCAATTTTTATTAAAATATAAATATTTTTGTTATTAAAATATCATTTAGAGTTTTGGAAACTATTAATTTGATTTCTTAATAATTTCTAAATCAATTATTGTGGAAAAATCTTTGATTCAATCTATTTACATTATTTAAGTGACACATGTGTTTGCATGAATTGTGTAGTGGCAGGATCAAGTTTTTGGTGCAATAGTTGGAGATTTTGATTGTGAGTTTGATTTGAAAAGGTAACATTAGTGGAATGGACTCCTTTTTAATTCAAATTTTCATGTTTTTGTATAAATTATTTTTAAATTGTATTGCTATGTTGTATGATTATCTTATGCNTTGCCTCAATTTTTATTAAAATATAAATATTTTTGTTATTTAAATATCATTTAGAGTTTTGGAAACTAGTAATTTGATTTCTTAATAATTTCTTAATCAATTATTGTAGAAAAATCTTTGATTCAATCGATTTACATTATTTAAGTGACACATGCATTTGCATGAATTGTGTAGTGGCAGGATCAAGTTTTTGGTGTCATAGTTGGAGATTTTGATTGTGAGTTTGATTTGAAAAGGTAACATTAGTGGAATGGACTCATTTTTAATTCAAATTTTCATGTTTTTGTATAAATTATTTTTAAATTGTATTACTATGTTGTATGATTATCTTATGTAGTTCCTCTTATTAATGAGAGCATTTCTAATGAATACCTACTTAGTTTATTTATTTATTTATTGTATCGTGGTATGTTGATATTATGAAATTTCTTATGAGTGATGTTTTGCCAAATGGGTTGACCTACCATCAAAGGAGGAAATTTATGCATGAATCTAAATTTTATTATTGGGATGATCCATATTTATTTCAAAAAAGTGAAGATAAAATTCTTAAGAGGTGTTTGACTTTAGAAAAAATTGATAGTATTATTAGGCAATATCATGAAGAAAAATATGAGGGGCATTTTACAAGAGATGGAAGATCATCTAAGATATTACAATCTAAATTCTATTGACCAACATTATCTAAGAATGTGAATGAGTTTGCTATAAAATATGATAGATGTCAAAGAGTGGGCAATTTTAAAAGAAGACATCAAATGCCCCTTTAATTATATCCTAAAAGTTGAGATTTTTGATATTTTGGGAGTGGATTTTATGTGTTCCTTTCTCAATTCCTTAGGAAATAAATTTATTTTCGTGGCAGTAGACTATAACTATAAGTGGATTGAAGCTGTAGTTATTCCTAAAGATAATGATAGGATAATTATATAATCT
>JXCR01138367.1:0-10576 GCA_002079205.1 Phalaenopsis hybrid cultivar | reverse complement strand
ATATATATATATATATATATATATATATATATATATATATATATATATATATATCAATGTTATTTACTTTTGAAATTGAAATGCTTTATTGGACAGATATAGGTAAATATTAAGGTTAAGATATTAAATATTAAAATAGATTGAAATTGTGTGGTATATGAATGTAAATTTTGTAGAACTCTTTAGTCAACTTGATAGAAATGATACTCATGTTTATACAAGTATATAACATCTAGTATACATGGGCCAACTTTTCATGTTATTTTGGTATATTGTAAGTAGAAAAAGAAAAGAAAAGTCATTCTTGAAAATAGTCAATGTTATTACTTCTAATTACAATAAATGTTTTTATAAATTTTTAAGAACCCATCCAATTTATTTATTTTTATCAAGCATAATAGAGGGTGTGTACAATTAAATGAATTGACATAGGAAAAGGGTTTAGTGAAATAGCCACAATTTCATCCATGGTCTTGAATTACTCCCACATACTTTATCTCTACTTTTACTTCATATGTCCTGGGTCACACGAGATGATCGAGGTCTTTTTAGCTGACCGTACTACAGAGTCAATGGTCAGTTACCATTTCAATCAAGATAATTTGGCCTTTATGACCACCTGGTTGATGTGGTGTGTGTTTCACTCTGTGGGAGCTCTTCTAGTCAGTTCTTTGTACGGGGGCACAACAGTGGACCAAGTCACACAAGATGACTGGTTGTCTCAATTAGTCATACTATTGAGTCATTGGTTAATTTCCACCTTAATCAGGATACCTTAGTCTTTATAGCGGGTGATGAGTGTTTCTATTCAAAGGGATCAGTAGACACGCAATCGGGGACCCTTTTAGGAGAAGCATAACAAGAGGTTGGGTCCCACAAGATGATTGGGCTTCCTCCTCGACCATTTCGAATATGGTCAGATAAAGATCCTTTTTTGTTCTTTCATTTCTAATGATCGGTCAGACATATTAGCATGCCATTACGATTGAGGTCAGGCAGAACCCCACTCTACCAAGCTCGGGTAATTTGGTTTGGTTGAGTTTCTTCTTGGTCATCTAGTTTCGGCTGCTAGCCACACCTTTGGCCTTATGCAGGCAATTTTGACTGGTTAGGCTCTCTTCATGGTTAGCTAGCCTTGGTTGGCTGGCCACACTCTCAACCATATGCATGCAATCTGTGTTAATTGAGTTTCTTCGTGATGAACTGGTTTCGACTATTGGCCACACCCTCAGTCATGTCCACGCTATCTGGACTGATTTGGTTTTCTTCATGGTTAGTGATATACCAAAAATATATGCATTTTTAGACTCATAGTTTATACTCATTTTTTGGTGATATTGCACTTTAATGGGAGTATTTTTCATATTTTTTTGCAGTTTGTTGATTTTTAGGACTTAGAGCAAATATGAAACAAAAATGATGAAATTTAGAGTCAAAATGGAGAACATTAAGTTTTTTTCAGCGTCGACGACACCGTCTGACAGAGGGTAGAGAATTAAATAGAAAACCACTGGCGGCGACAACGTCATAATGGGCGCCGACGGCTGCAGTGTCGGTGCAGACCCTGTTTCTAGAAGATTCGACGAATCTAGACGCTTTTTGAAAAGTTTTTAGATGCACCTATTGGAGAACCGACTCTAGGCTTTAATTGGGGCCAAAATTGATCAGAAAAATGACTCTTCCTGACTTCTCATCCCCCAAAATTCAACCTCCTACGCACCACACACTCTTCCATTTCATTCCAGAACCATTTATAGTCAATTATTCTTATAATTTAGAGTTTTTGTGGTGAGATTAAGTGTAAATTCTTCTCTAAGAGTTATTGAAAAAGGAGAAAAGTGAGAGATTTTTTCTTCCTATATTTCCTAGGAGAGGCTATAAGGGATTTTCTTTAAGAAAGAGTTTTAGATAAATATTGTTTGTTTAATAGTGTTGTATGAACTTTTTTTATATATGGAATTTGTGTTTTGTTATATCTTTCTTATGAAGTCTGAGTAGTTTCCTTTATCTTTCTCCCGACTCTAAGATATGGTGAAATAAAGAGAAAATATGGATGTGTCAATGTTAAAATATAAAATAAATTGTGATGGTTTTTTAACTCCGAACTTAATTTACTTTTCGATTTGACCAATTGAATTGTTAAAATTTTTTGTTAAACATATGATTCTGGAATAGGAGTATGAGTTATACAACAGAGTGAGGATCACATTTGATTTCATGAAGGAGTATTTCGTTCATGGAATTAAGTGCAAATAAATAGGGAAATATACATTATTGGGTGTAGAATTTGAGATTTTATGGTAACAGACTAAAAATCCTCAATTCGGTCTTAGTGTTTAAGAACTAAAGCGAGAGTTAGCCTTCAGGGGAGGAAAGTGGGAGCTCTGGAGTGGGAGCCAGTATCCTTCTAGCCTAGCCACGGATTTAAGGACTAAACCTGGGATTTGCCAATAATTTTCTATAACACTGTATCATGGTAGAAAATTAAAATTGCTCCTATTTGGCACAATACATATTATAAATATTTATCTCATCTCATTTTACCAAAATCTCATTGTATTGGGAAAGATGCTTTTTCACATAAGAAATCTTCATCACATAAATATAGGTATGGTAGGTATGAAATTATTGTGTGGTATGTGTGGAATTATTGTGTGGTAGGTATGAAATTATTTGTAATCATTAGATTGGAATTGTAGTGGTACAATCCTAGTCATTAATTTAGGAGGTGTCACTACGATAAATAGGAGTGAAGTCTTTGAGTTTGCATCAAGTCAAGTAAAGGTGATAAATAAAGTGAAGTATCTTCTATAAACTTTTAGTCTTTGTCATATCCTGAAAGCTTCTCCATTCCAACAAAGTGTTATCAAAGCCTAAAGCTTCCTTTATAGAGCAATGACAAACGGTGGCATGGTTTCCTTCCAAGTTTCGATGCTTAAGGAAAACATCCACGACAATTGTAATATCAAGATGAAGGCACTCCTTGGAGCGCCTGACATTTGGGAGGTTGTGGAGAAAGGCTACGATAAGCCAAGCGACAAGTCCACTCTATCCACAACATAAAAGGATAGCTTAAGAGACTTGTGAAAGAGAGACAAGAAGGCTCTATTTTTCATCTATCAAGCTTTAGATGAAGATGATTTTGAAAAGTTCTCAAGTGCTACTTCGGCCAAGCTAGCATGGAAGAAGCTCGAGGTCTCGTATCAGAGAGAATAGAAGGTTAAAAATGTACGACTTCAAACTTTAAGATGCCAATTTGATGATTTGCATATGAAAGAAGGCGAGTTGGTCTCCGATTAATTTTCCAAAGTCATTATCATTTACAATCAACTAAAAAAAATGGTGAGAAGTTAGAAGATGTGGCTATCATGGAAAAAAAATTTCGATCGTTAGATTCAAAATTTGATAGTATCACAACCATTATCGAAGAGACCAAGGATTTACAAAGTCATGACGATAGAGCAACTTCTGGGTTCATTGCAAGCCCATGAAGAAAAGAAGAAGATGAATGAAGAGATTGTCGAACAACTTCTCATGACAAATCTTCAACTAACTCAGAAAGATGAAAGCTTCGACAATATTAGAAGCCAACATGGAAGAGGTAGTGGACAAGGACGAGGTCATGCTAGTAAGCAAGGATGTAGTACCAATAATAATTATGAGAAAGGAGAAAGATCTATAAGAGAATGTGGTTGAGGGCGCTCAAACTCGAGATGTGATAAATCTCAAATTAAGTGCTATAATTATAACAAGTTCCGGCATTATGCAAAAGAATGTAGAGCATCTAAGTATAAAGTTAATGAAAGAGTTAACTACATTGAAGAAAAAATAGAAGAAGATGACACTCTACTTCTAGCATACAAGGACAATGAAAGAGGTGAAGATAGTACATGGTACCTGGACATCAGTGCAAGTAACCATATGTGTAGGAGACGAAGCATGTTCGTAGAGCTTGACGAATCAGTAAGCGGCAATGTGTCTTTTGCAGATGAGTCTAAGATAGAGGTGAAAGGCAAATGTAACATTCTCATCAGTCAGAAAAATGGGAAACATCAATTTATTTCTAATGTTTACTTTGTGCCGAATATGAAGAACAACATCTTGAGTTTAGGGCAACTCTTGGAGAAAGGATATGATATTCACTTGAAAGAAAATCCTCTTTTCTTAAAAGACAATATTGGTAACTTGATTGCTAAGGTTCCAATATCTAAAAATAGAATGTTCTCACTCAACATTCAAAATGATATTGTCATATGTCTGAAGACCTGTTATAAAGATGTTTCTTGGCCCTGACATCTTTGATTTGGGCATCTCAACTTCGAAAGACTCTATTTGCTTTCAAAGAAAAAGATGGTGAGAGGACTACCTTGCATCAACCACCCTGATCAATTATGTGAAGGTTGTTTACTCGGAAAGCACTTCAGGAAAAGCTTTTTAAGGGAGTCAAGTTCAAGAGCCCCAAAGGTCTCTTAAGCTCATGCATACAGATGTATGCGGTCCAATAAAGTCAAGCTCACTCTGTAAGAGTAATTATTTTCTTCTCTTCATAGATGATTTTTTATGAAAAAAATATGGGTATATTTTTTAAAACAAAAATCAGAGGTTTTTGGAATATTCAAGAAGTTTAAGGCAGATCTGGAGAAAGAGAGTGGTCTCAAGATCAAAACTATGTGATTTGATCGAGGAGGAGAATTCACTTCAAAAGAATTTCGAGAATTCTGTGAAGCCAATGGAATACGTCGACTTCTAACTGTTCCAAGATCATTCCAACAAAATGGAGTAGCGGAAAGAAAGAATAGAATCATCCTTAACATGGTAAGGAGCATGCTAAAAAACAAGAGATTGCCAAAGAAATTTTTGGCGGAAGTGGTTGCATGTGCTATTTATTTGGCTAACCAATCATCTACAAGAAGTGTGTCGGGAAAGACACCATAAGAAGCATGGAGTGGAAGGAAGCCTGACATCTCTCATATACAAGTTTTTGGATGCATAACTTATGTACACATACCCGACAAGAAAAGAAGTAAGCTGGATGACAAGAGCAAGAAGTTCATTTTCATTGGTTACGACAACAACTCAAAAGGCTACACGTTATTTGATGAAAAAGGAGAATGGGATTAGGGACTACATGATGAGGACTACAACTCTTTCCCATACTTTCAAGAAGATGATGCAGAGCAGCCAAGGATCGAGCAAGCAAAAGAAGAGCCCACTGCTCCACAAACAACATTGACTACAAGTAATCAAAGCGACTCATTGTCATCAACTTCACAAGAAAATTCAAGTGAAAGAGTACCACGCTTCAGAAGATTAGAAGATCTTTATGAGGTAACTAATGAATCAAGATAATCTTACTCTTTTTTTGTCTCTTTGCCGACAGTGAACCCATGGATTTCTAAGAAGTCATACAAAGCAAGAAGTGGAAAGATATAATGGATAAAGAAATCAAGGAAATCGAGAAGAATGACATATGGGAGCTAGCTTCACTTCCTAAAGGGCATAAGACAATTGATGTGAAGTGGGTGTACAAAGCAAAGAAGGATTCCAAAGGAGAAATTGAAAGATACAAGACAAGATTGGTGTGAAAAAAGCTATAGTCAAAGAGCAGGCATCGACTATGATGAAGTATTTGCCCTTGTTGCTTGATTAGAAAATATTAGACTAATCATCTCTTTGGCAGCTCAAAATAAGTGGAGAATACATCAAATGGATGTAAAATCTACCTTCTTGAATGGAATACTCAAAGAAAAAGTAAACATTCAACAGCGATATGAAGTCAAAGGGCAAGAGGACAAGGTTCTAAAGCTAAAAAAGGCTCTATACAAGTTGAAGCAAGCACCGAGAGCATGGAATAACCGAATAGATAAGTATCTACAAGAGAAAGGCTTCATGAAGTGTCCTTATGAGCATGCTCTTTACATCAAGAATGAGGATGAAAATATGTCGATTGTTTGTTTGTATGTCGATGACTTGATCTTCATTGGAAACAATCCAAGCATGTTTGAAAAGTTTAGAAAGACGATGACAAAGGAGTTCGAAATGACAGATATTGAGCTCATGACATACTACCTTGGCAAAAGAGATATGAAATACTTCAAGATGGATGATAACCAACCTATAAAAACCTCTTGTGGAATGTGGAGCTAAGCTATCAAAGTATGATGAAGGAAAAATAATTGATCCAATGATTTTCAAAAGTTTGATTGGAAGTTTGCACTACTTAACATGCACAAGGTCTGATATTCTTTATGCTGTTAGATTTGTCAGTCGCTACTTGGAGACTCCGACTACTACCCACATGAAGACCGCTAAAAGAATTATGAGCTATATCAAAGGTGCAATTGATTTTAGCTTATTTTACTCATCATCCAATAATTTTAAGCTTATAGGATATAGCAACAGTGATTGAGCTGGAGATATGGAAGATAGAAATAGCACAATAGAGTTCGTGTTCTTCATTGGAGACACTGCTTTCACTTGGATGTCAAAGAAACAACAAATTATCACTCTTTCTACTTGTGAAGCAAAGTATGTGGCTGCAACCTCATCTGTTTGTCATGCAATTTGGCTTCGAAACCTATTAAAGGAGTTAAGTTTACTACAACAAGAGGCGATCAAGATTTGTAGCGACAACAAGTTTGCAATCGCACTAGAAAGGAATCCAGTTTTCCACGATAGAAGCAAACATATTGATATGTGCTATCACTACATCAAAGAATGCATCGAAAGAAAGAAGATACAAGTCTAGTACGTGGAGTCTCAAGATCAAGTTGCAGATATTTTTACCAAGCCACTCAAGAGTTAAAACTTTATTAAACTGAAAAGTTTACTTGGAGTCACAAAATCAAGTTTAAGAGGGGATGTTGAAATATAAACTTGATTTTAGTTGTTTAAATAAAGCCTAATTATGTCTCATCTAAAAGTTTATTCTAGACTATGTGATAGGTATGAAATTATTGTGTGGTAGGTGTGGTAGGTGTGAAATTATTGTGCAGTACGTATGAAATTATTTGTAACCATTAGATTGAAATTGTAGTTGCACAATCCTAGTCATTAATTTATGAGGTACCACTACTATAAATAGGGGTGGAGTCTTTGAGTTTGCATCAGGTCAAGTAAATGTGATAAATAAAGTGAAACTTCTTCTATAAACTTTTAGCCTTTGTCATATCCTGAAAGCTTCTCCATTCCAACACTAGCATGCTTGACGAAGAGTTTTGATGCTAGGGCGAGTGACATATGAGTGTTGTCGACGAAGATATGGAGAACTTGGAGCAGGATTGGAATTTTTATTATTTATTTGATGATATTCCCTCGCCATAGAGGCTCAACATTCAAAGTTCACATCTTGCAATAACTTGTTCGAGATATATGACAATGCAATTCATAAGCAAACACATTTGCGTCAACACATTTGCGTTGGACATAGGTTGATGCAAATTTGTGTTGACCTTTATTAGACTCAAAAATAAATGCTAAGGTTCTTTCTATCATTTATTTGATGAAACTTTGTAATGACAGAGATTATAGACACTAATTCATGTACCGGCATATTAATGTCAATTTTTTCCCGACGCAAACGCAAATCCAACACTAATGGCAATTTGCATCGAAAATATCTGATTAGTACAATTCCTGCAATGCAAGAAAACTGTGTAAAATTTTTTTTGTCACTGTTGATCTCTCTTTTAAAGAGCAATTTGTTATTTTTTTGTAGAGATGCCCTTGAATCTACAAAAAATTAAAAATATAATTTGCTCATATAAGCTAACATTTTTTTAGCTCATAAATAGAGAATTAGAAGGTGTGGGACTTTTTTTTCACTCATGGAGGCATATATACCTAAAAATGATGATGTGATGTTACAAAAAATTAATCAAATTTCTATGAAGTTAATAAATTTTCTTTAAAAACTAGTAATTTTTTTTTCATTTAATATTATAATTTACGAAAATTTACAATTATACCACACAATTCTAGTTTATTTATGTGTCTAACACCTAATAGATGACATTAATAGTTATAACATGTTGATATAAAAAACCAATGCATAAAAAAGTGCATTTCTCTTTTTAAAAATTAAAAAATAATAATAATTTTACATGATGTGATAGTTCATAAGTTGGATACATAAAAACATAAGAATTTATGGGTATGTTTGTAAATGCACCCATTTTTTAAAAAAGAAGAACCATTTTTAACTTTTTACTCAAAAATCAAATAGTAATTACTGTGACAACATTATATTCATGCCAACAATAAAGATGATGGCTACTGCAACCTACTTTTGGTGTACACTCTTATCTCAACATTCTTTGTTATTTTAGACCAAATCGACACTTCCAATGCACAATGAATCCGTTCTAATCAATTTTAAGCAACTTTAAGATTGTTGCTCCAATCGATATACCAACTCCAAAATTGTCTTAAGTTATAATTAATGAGATTTTACTTAGGGTCTGTTTGGCGCAGCTGTGAATTATTTATAATCTACTGATAAGCAGATTATTTTGATAATCTGATAATCTGCATATTATTAAAATAACCTGGTTTGCTGTTTGGGGCAGCTTATTCAGATTAACTTATTGGTGGTTAAATGACATTCCTGTCTCTGTCTGATAAAACAGTTTGGGGCATCTTATTCAAAATTATTTATTGGTAGAACAGAAGCATATAGTGCAGAAACATATAATCATCACAGATCAATTCTAAGAGATTACATACAGTTCTCACACCCTCATGAGTACCAGAATAAATAAAAAAAGTACAAAAATAAGTACAACTACAATGAGAAATATTAAAATATTTAATTTCAAACTCTGGGTACGCCTCTCCTCAGTTGCATTATCAACCTCGAAAAACACTGGTTGCACTATCATTATATAATTTTGAATCTCAATAGCAACACTAGCCAACAACAACATCAACCCAACTACAACAACAGTCTCCAAAAAACAACATTAGCCACCAATACAAACAACAACATAGCTATTTGATGAAAAACAAAATATAAATATATGAAGACACAAATGATTTATGTGGTTCGGTCAATGACCTACGTCCACAGAAGGCAATCCACGAAACTTTTATTAAAGAAATCTGTAAGATTACATAGGTAACCATTCGACCATGCTACAAAAAAAAAGAAATAAAAAAGTAATGCATTTTCTTTTACTTGCAATTAACATTCGAGAAATATCCATATTGCCAAAGAATCGATTGATAAGAATGACCGCATTCACTTCAGCATTAAGAATCACTGCGTTCTTTAAATTGGCATGCAAAAATGCTTTACTGTTTGAATCCCAAATAAAGATGAAAATCCATAACCAAATATCACATATTAGGGACTGCCTTTGAATCCCACAAACATGTGTAAAAGCTTTAAAATGGCATGCGTGAATACTGTTTGAATCCCAAATATCAAATTACTGTTTGAATCCCACATTACTGTAAATACTGTTTGAATCCAAATAACCAAATATCTGAAATGTATAAGCTGTAAAGTGGCATATATGTAAGATGTCCTGAATATTCACATATATACATCAATTTTTACATTTATGTCACACAAATATTTCGAACTTTAGTGAGAACCATTCCAAGGCTTTCATTTTATATGTAAGTTATGCAACAAATGAAATCAATACTCGGAGCCAATACCTCCAAGCAAAAAATGCATGCCAAATATCTCATGAACTATAGCTAAAAACCAGATAAAATGCCTAATATCTCATGCCACAAAACAGATACCCCAAAATTTTAAAGCTACATTTCAATTATCTGAGATGCCTGAAAGTATCTCAGATAAAATGCTACATATCCACACCTCTAAAAATAAACACAAATCCAACAACCAGGTTTTCAAGATCGCAACTAGCAACACAAATCCAACAGCCATGTAAAATGCCAAACTATCTCAAATGCCCTAAAAACCAAAAACCAGAGAAAATGCTAAAACCTAGTGGATGCCATAAACAACTAATGCCATAGATCTAAAATTTCGGCGCTTGTATGGATCAGAAAGGTTACCAGCGATCGTTTCTTGCATACATCAGAGCAAAGAAATCATTCCAAGGACCACAATTAGGGAAATCGAATGGATACCTGATGATCAACAGAGAAAATCGAAAGGGAGAAGGTTCGATCTCCTTTAGGGCGACGAACCAGAAAGGAAACCAGCGAGGGAGACGACAAGGGATATCGAACGTACTTTCGGAATTTCTAGGGTAACGCAGATCTCTAACGTCGGACGCGGGACTCGCATAACATCGAATCTTCTATTTGTTTTATCGGACGCTGACGCACTACGATGGGAAAACGCCAAACCGAACGCCCTTATCAAACAGTAAGGCGGCATTNTCTAACTGAAACTTAGTCTGAACATGCATAACATAGATACTAAATAAAACCATGAAGTATAATTTAGTTCAAATTTAAAAGTAAAAGCCATAACAAAACCCTAACTTGGTGATGCAACACTGTAAAACATTGAACCAGCGAGGGATAGAGAGAGAGAAAGAGAAACAGAGTGAGATATTTCAACGTAGAGATTTACATCATAAAACCTCAGAAG
>JXCR01138366.1:19324-35170 GCA_002079205.1 Phalaenopsis hybrid cultivar | reverse complement strand
CCTTTCCTTCTCCTTGCAATAAGAAGTAATCTTGTTTGGGGTTAGGATGTTTTGAAGATTTTCTTATTCCAACAATTTGTAATGGTACTTTCACTGATTTTTCATTTACTTCAAACTAGTCATTTGTGATCTTAAAATCCATTGTAAAACATAATGACCCGGGAGGGGCTATGATTTCACCTACTTGTGAGTACCACACTAAATCTTGGATGGAGAGGATGTCATGTCCAAGGGGGAGTGCAAATAGATAGGGAGATAAGTTTTGATAGACATAGAATTGATGATTCTAGAGTTACAGGCTAGTACCTTTATCAATTTGGTCTTAGTTGAGAACCTGAGTCCCTGGTAGGTTCTATAGAGAGGGCACAAGGTGTAATTTGGAAGTGAGAGGCTAGAATCTACACAGCACTACCATGCAATCAAGAACTTAACTTTAGATTAGTTAATGTTATTTATGCACTCAGAAGAGGGTTAAGAATAGGTATGCTTCTATTTGTCACGTTACCTCATTTTCATCTTTAATCATTTTATTCTTGCGATGATTATAATTTCTTTGCAAGGGAAAATGCTTTTTATTATAATCATACACTTCACACATTTGTTGTTTAGAAACTTTGCATTTACTTTTAGCTTTAATTTTGAAGTAGCAAACTTTAGTTTATACCCTGTTATTAACAGTTTGATATTCCTACAAATTTAGTTTACAGTTTGAGTAGAAATATTTCTATGTTAGCATATAAATTTTCTTTTTCCCTATGGGTTCGATACTAGATTTTTTAAAAGAAAACTTTATATTTCTTAAAACGATATGTATACTTACGTAGTACCCTTAGTGTGTAAGCCATTAATCAATTTTATATCATATTTATTTTGCACACTAGCCATTGAATATAAAGTTAAGTCAAGTTTTTGACAATCTTTCAGAACTTAAATAAATATGTAATTGCGGGTCCGATCAAGTTTTTTGCGCTGTTGCAGGGGAATAACAAAACTTTTAGACTCAGAAATTTTTATTTAAATGTAGATTTATTTTAGGAGAGTTATATTTTAACTTTCTTTTATCAGTATTTGTTTATTTATTAAAAATATAAAAACAAAAAAAAACTAAAAATCTAAAATTAAAAAAAAAATATTTTTTTCATTTTAAGTGTTTTGTTTTCCTTTTATTTATTTTTTTGAACTTTCAATTGTGCATGTACAGTTCGAGATCTAAAGGTTTAGTTTCATACTCTTCTGAGTTAGAATGAAACATAATAAAAATTTGAAAATGAAAAGAACTTCACAATTCTCAATAAGTGAAAAACATATCACAAAATAATTTTAATAACCAAAATGTTGAAAATAAGCATCATAATTTACCAAGATCTTTAAGGGACTATGCAAACCGTACAACATATGAACTTTACTTAAGCATACAAACTCCTACTATAGCGACTAACTCATTTGAACTTAAACATGCTATTATACAAAAGGTACGAAACAATCAGTTTGGGGGAACACCATCTGAGGATCCAAACATACACCTTGCAAGCTTTTTAGAACTGTGCTACATTTAAATATGATGGTGCATCAAACGACGCCGTTAGACTTAGACTTAGACTTTTTCCTTTTTCTTTAAGGGATAAAGCTAAGATGTGGTTAAACTCATTAGCACTCAGATCTATTAGAATTTATGGGACTTAGCACAAAAATTCTTGGCTATGTATTTTCCACATTCAAAAATTGCTAAACTTAGAATTGATGTTACCTCTTTTACTCAATATGAAAGGCAGTCCATATATGAAGCTTGAGGATGATTTAAAGAACACCTTAGAAAGTGTCTGCATCATGTCTTACTAGATTGGTTAATTATTCAAATATTTTATAATGGGTTAGTAGGATCCCTTAGATATATTATTGATGTTGTTGTTGGAGGTTCATTAATGGCAAAATCATTTGATGAAGCTTATGCATTAATTAAAGAGATAGCTAGGAACAATTTTCAATGGTCATCTGAAAGTGTAAATCCTAAGAAAGTAGGCTGTGTTCACTATAATGATACAATTTCTATATTGACATCTCAAGTTGGTGCAATACTAGAAAGATTGATCAATTTGGAATGAACATTTCTCAAACACCTTATGTGATAGAAGAAAATTCATTAGAACATATGATTGATTCTCAATTATCATTAGAGACTTTAAATGTAATTAACAAAAGACTCAATGACCTATATTCTAACTATTATAACCAAGGTTGGAAAAATCACCAGAAATTTAATTGTAATAATAATTTTAGTGGTAGAAATCAACAATGGAGGAACAATCAAGCAAACTCATTAATAACCAAGGTTGGAAAAATCACCAGAAATTTAACTGGAATAATAATTTTAGTGGTAGAAATCAACAATGGAGGAACAATCAAGCAAACTCATTAGGAAACTGCAATAACCAAGGTAATATTAGCCATAGGCCTTCTTATCCGCTTGGATTTACAAATAACCAACAATTTAAGGAGAAGAAGTTGCTATAGAAGAAGTGGTGTTACAGATGGAGAACCAATTACAAAGTCAAAGTGTTCTTGTAAGAAATATTGAGAATCAACTAGGACAATTTGCTAATTCTTTTAATAATAAGCCTCAAGGAACACTTTCTAGTAATGTTAAAATAAATCCTAAAGTTGAGAATGTTTCCGTTCATTTTTCTCTTTTTGTTAAAGGAGTCGTCAGCTTGTCGATCATCGTATACTTCCCTCATTCGAAGAAATCTCCCTCTCGAATTAAATTAGTGATTCGAAGAGAAGAGGGACTGAATAAGAAGGGACATACGACAAAGAGACAAATAAGAGAAAAATTAAAAGGTGGAGAGTCTACGTACGATAAACTTTGCAAGGATAGGTCAAGAATTTTCGCCCAAACAAGATCGGACGGAGGCACCTTAGACCAATATCCGCGAAAGAAGTATTTACGCAAACTACCCATAACCAGAGAGTCAGGTGTATGTACATATTCTAGAGTCAAGAACACTCCCATATGAACGTGTTCCTACTTGTTAATTACATCTTAAGGGATACCCAAGAATACTCTCGATAAAATGTGTTTCACTTGATATTGTCATAAACTTGGGGTATAGGTAATCAAAGGAAGGTTATTTCATGTGAGAATAGTCTCGATGCTTCAAACCTTACGCTAAGCCATTGAGCAGAGAGTGAGTCCCTCACATCCCAAGCGGGCAGTGGCTAATCGGCACACGGGGACCACAGAATAACCTAAATCAACTTGACGGGGATATCCCAACACGTCAAAGCACGTTCTGGCCATAAGGAAAGAAGACAAATCGTCGTATCCCAAATGGGCAGCAGCTCATTAGCATCAGGTCGTCAAGGTGATATCAACAAAGTCAAAAGAGCGACAGGGCTCAAAGGGGCTCAACAAAAAGGAATGTAGAGTAATCCTAGAAGGTAGAGGTAACTGGGTTGGGATACCACGAACCCGTTATACACAGCTACTAGGACCCTTAGTCTACCTGGTCTTGAAGGTATTCAACCCAACACGTCCTGAGATTCTCGGTCAATAATCCGTGAATTGCGTCATCCACAGGAACATCGGTAGCCCTAAGGTCAAAGGAAGGAAACTATATTCTATGACTAAAAGCTGGAGCTCTAAGAGGTGGGACTTACACTTAGTGAAATGACAAGAATGCCTCAGAATAGAAGGAGAAGTGGAGGTTCATCTACAAAGCTAGAAACACTCCAAATAAAAGGACTTATACCTTGTCTAGGTCGGGGAGCCTTCTAACACCCTAGTCGCACTAGACAACCACCTATATGGTATGCTGGGCCAGTCGGGTTAGAGAAGTACGGGGACTCCTCTTTGGGACATGAAAATAGGAATGCAGTTATCTAGAGCGGTCCTAATTATTGTGGAGACCCTATTAATATATGCAGGAAAGTACAATTGTAGTTTTTAAATCCTGAATATTTTAATCCTAAATTTTAATTATCTTGAATATTTTATTTAGGATTTTGTAAAGGATTAAGAATTTAAGTCCTAAAGAACCTATATTTCATCGTGAAATCCCAGATAAACTACAATTAGAAATAAGGAAAACACATGTAAGTTCAGACATGCAACATGATACAAAAAAGGCAAAACAAGCTAAATCAAAATAATAAACAGGCCGATACCGCTAGGTCGGCAACATAACCCAAAAAAGAAAAAGGCGGTCGGACTCCTCATATACATGCCCAATCCTAATTCTATACATCAATGTAAAATGCAAAATAATGATACGGGGCACGAGCATCTGCTCCTGGTCCCCTCCACGTGGTTCTCACATTGAACGTCTTGAAACCCGTGCCCGTATCTTATTTCTGCTACAGAACTCTCCTAGACTCTAAAAGTACATAAGAAAATAAAAGAATCAATCCTGCATGAAAATAAGTATTAGCGGGAAAGCTCACATGCAAATAATGTATAATGAGCCATGCCTTCAAAGTGGGGGAGCTAAATAACACCTGCAAGTAAAAAAGGGTAAAAAATCTTCACATGCTCCCCCAATAGCAATACATGTGTATGTGTGTATATAAATAGGTATGGCTCCCTGCAGAAGAGCAACCTAACACACTACCATATATATGCAGCATGCATTCACACCATAAGCACAATGCAAAAGAATGATGTCTAGCTAGAGCAACCAATCCGACAAAGAACAATAGCCAGCATCAAAAAAACTACTTAGCACCCTAAATCCTAGCCTAGCACACCATTTACTAAAAAGTGTGTCAACCTAATATCTAAGTGCAAGGTAAGTCTGGGTATAGTATGACTTTGAAGAGGTTGTTGATCCGGACTATTTAGATGCAACAATATAACAATAACTCTGATTATATTTTTCACTTCTATTTTCTTATTTTTCAACAAAATCAAAAACTTGATCTTGAAGAAAAATAAGAATTCAACTTTTTAATTTATATATATTGGGATACTACGCAAGTATACATATTGTTATCAAGTAATATAAGACTTTTCTGATTAAGATCTGAATATCAAACCCACAAGGAAATGATGCAATATGCACTTTTAAAAACTTTCAATTTTTAAAAAGACAATTATTTAAACTATAGATATTTTTGCAGTAATGAAAGTTTAAATATTTTTGTTATTTTTGATATTTTGATAAAACAGTAACAACTTAAAAAGATAACATGAGTTTTTGTAGAAGAAAAACACTAAATATAAAAATATCTTTCTCCCTATCATGAATTAGTAATAAGTAAAAGGATTTCTGTTGTGAAAGTATGCAAATTTTGTTGTGCCAAATATGAGCAATAATATTCTTTACCCTTAATAGAGATGTTATAAATAACATTGGCTAATTTAACGTTTGAATAATTTTGAAGACCGGCTAGGCAGGGAAGATACCAGCTCTCACTCTAGTGTTCCCTCGATTCCCTCCATCTAGGAGATAACATCTCGTATCAGAACCTAAAACAATAAACCAAGTTGGGGGCTTTAACCCGTCACTCTAAAGTTCTCTAACTCTACACCCTTCAATGAATATTTCCCTATTTATTTGCACTCAATCATATAGAGTACATTCTAATTCATACAACCCCATGTGATTCTTTCCAATTGTTGACTAAGACAATACCAGCTCGGTTCATATATGTTCTCACAACAAATTTTAATATCTGGATTGGCCAAATCAAGAAGTAAATGAAGTACATGAATTTAAATCATCACAACTTCTTCCAACATTAATGATTAATACTTTCCACAACTTCCATACAACACTTAATTACTTATCATTTTAAGAATAAAGATAAAGAAAACTACTCAGAATTCATGGAGAAAACAAAATTACACTTTAGTTTAAAAGTAACATTGTCAAACCAACAATAAGTCTCAATTAAAACCAAAAGTAGTCTAAAACAAAAGATAAAACTTATCTCAAATCCTCCACCAAACTCTTGAAGTTCCTTTGAATCTCATCTCTTTTACAACACTCTCAACATAAAACTAAAATAAAAGGATAAAGTAAAGATTTGGTGTGGTGCATGAAAATCTCTTTAAACTAACTCCATAATTTCTTTAAGAACTTTCAAAACTCTCTTTTCAAGCACACACATACTCAAAGTTTCAATCTTCCTTCTTTTATAATTTTATAATAGGTGCATTGGTATTTCTTCAAAATATGTCTTGATTCGATGTATTTCCTCAAACGATGTCTCCTTTCACAATTATTTTTGTCCTTGGTGGTTGTAACCTCCTATTTATGCCAAAAGGTGCCTCAAATACCTCTTCAAAATTCACAAAACTAAATTTACTCATCAAATAACTTCCTATGGCGCTTAGGCGCGGGGCCTCTGGCGCTTAGGCGCGACCTTCTTTGTTGATCCTTTTTCACCTATTTGCACAATTTTCACCTATTTGCTTCAAAGTTGATCATTTTTCATTCCTTTTAAGTATTTTTCACCTTTTTTACTTGTACTTGAAAGAAAAACACAAAAATACCTTTCATTAAAGAGCAATATCTCAAAAATAGGTATAAAAATGTGTCTAAAAACATTATATATTATAGGTGTATCAAAATCCCCCAAACTTAAAATGCTACTTGTCCTCAAGTGACACTTCAATCTTTAAAAACCAAATAAGTGTGATATGTATATGACCTTCTTTAGGAGTAACTAAAATTTAGATTTAGAAATATAGTAGTCCAATTTAGAAAAAATATTCAGTAAATGAGATTAACTTAAAGTTTAGAAATTTTTAATGTTAAGAAATATGAAATATGAGTTCCTATCTAATTCATAAATATTTTAGATTTTCCAAATTTAGAATTTAGTCCTTTTATTATCTCTACTTAAAACTTTTTAAATAATTTTACTCACTATATTATATCACTAAGCTTAAGAGTTTCTCAATTTTATACTTTAAAAAGATCAAATGTGGAACAAATTTTTGATTAGGCACTAATCCTCAAGCTTCTCCTACCTTACATTTTTTTTTCTTTTTCTTTTTCTTTTTCTTTTTTCTTTTCTNTATACTTTAAAAAGATCAAATGTGGAACCAATTTTTGATTAGGCACTAATCCTCAAGCTTCTCCTACCTTACATTTTTTTTCTTTTTCTTTTTATTTTTCTTTTTTCTTTTCCTTTTCTTTCTCTTTTTCTTTTTCAGGCAAGGCCTTTAATAATTTTGAATTCCACTTCTCATTTCGTAAAGCAAAGTCATGATAAAAATCTTTTACTTAAAAAATAATAATAGTTTTGAAAATTATTTTAATAAAAGAAATTTAAGTATTAAAAATAAAAGTCTAAATTATCTAAATTTTTCAAAAATACAAATTTTTTTACTAAAGATAGTTACACTATATTAAATATTTTCCACACTAAAAACTTTTAACTTAAAGTTTTTCTTTATTACTAAAAATTTTAACTAAATTATCTTACTCATTTTTAAAATCAAATTTTACTTCCCTAATATAACTTCATATACATGATAATTTTTTTTTTCAAATAAAATTCACTTGTAGAACATTTGAGGACAAATAAAATTCAAGTTTTGAAAATATTTTTTATCCCCCTGAAACTTAAATTTTTAACAGATTAAACAATTTAGCATCAGATATATATAAGCAGGAATGAAAATTTAAATAACATGCTTATAGGAATTTCTATACCCTAATTATACAAGTATAAAACTAAAATCATGAGTAAAATTAATTTTAATCAAATTGTTTACTGTTTTTATTTTAATTTAACATGTAGAGATTCAATAGACTTCTAAACAGTGGGTAAAAACATAGAAGCAAACAAACATACTACTTTGACTTCACAATCTCATCATAAAAACAAAATCACAAACATGATAAAAGAAAAATACAAGGTAGCAATTTCTGAAATTTAAATTTAAAATCTAAGTTAGCAAGATTTTCAACTTTTCAAAAGACATAGAATTAAGTTAAGTTCTAAACTAACTAAATCACAATACTAAACTCACAACAGTTACTACCCTAGAATATTAAAAATAAAATACTAACTAACACAAACATCACAATAACAATAAAACATAAAAGTCGAAAACACAACACATAGTCTAAATCAACACACATATGCAAATGTAGGAAAATAGACCACATAGTCCATAACATAATACAAACAAAAAAAATAAAATCTCTCAATCCTACTCCTCACTCTTTGAATCACCGCTATTCTACGTTTCTGCAGGCTCATAATCAGGATATCAAGGATACAGAAAAAATTGCACACTAAGGTCACCTCTAATTAGGTTCTTTAGAGATGAGTTAAAATTCTCTTCATAATCACTCTTTTTCTTATTATACCTATCTGCATGCTCTGCAAAACGCTCTAAACTTTGAACTTTATCAGCGGTATAGTTAATATGATTCATCATCCTCTGCAATATTTGATCTTGGGTCTCAGTAGACTCACCTCTAGATGTAGAATCACATGAGGTAGATGGTCTAGATATAGAAGTTGCAGAGGTAAAAGCAGCAGACGTCTCCATTCCATAGCTCCTAAAAAATCCTTCTCTCTAGCCAAAAATATAATGCTCAGAGTAAGTCTTCACATTTACTTTAATGATGGGCTTTAGAGGTAACAATGCTTCTTCCCAGCTATCATATTTTACTCTAGCCTACTCACAAAAAGAAAAGATCAAGAAAGCAAATCCCAGACCAGTAGTAGTAACAGCAGTGGCAGAACTGATGATAATCTGATAAATCAAAGCTCCTATGTTGATGAGCTTTCCTTCCTGGATACAATAATTTAACGTCGCTCTCTCTCTCTAGTAACTTAGTTGAGATGATTTGTTGGAAGCAGATGAGCACAAATAAAGTAGTGTCAGGCCTTTGCAGGTGCACTTAGCTTTGAAGTTGGGAAATTGACTCTTCTCTCATTAGTGATCTTCTAGAGTCCTCTTCCAACAGTCAAGTAAGAAATAATCTTGTCTAGTTCTGCCTCAGTCAGACTATAATTTTCATAAAAACATATAGTATCAGTTGACAAATGATAGAACAAATTGATTACCTCCGGTGAAAAAGGTACCAACTTTCCTCAAACTATAACTCTATCGTCTTTAGCCTCAGGGAGGTTTGCATAGAACTCTTTAACAACATAAATAACTGCAATAGCAGAGAAACAACATAATCGTTCCCACTATCGGTGAACAATCAGATCTTCCACGGCTCCACCTGGATTCTTAAAATAATGCTCATGAATCAGTTTTCGTGACTCTAATGCATCACTATACCGATCCTGAGCCTTCAAACTTACAACTTGCTCGAATCGAAAGGGCTCTTTCCTTTACTCTTCATTCTTGGTGTCATTCTACAAATTTTATAAATTCCAAAAATAACTTCAAGAATCAAGTCTAAACTACTAAACTAAACTTCCAAAAGCACAAACTACATTTCCTATGCAATTTCCATTTATTTTTCCTCATTTTTCACTATGAATAGTGAATTTTTTAATTTTTCCAAATGTACTCAAAATACAGGGTGAAAATCCAAAATTTTTGCATAGAAGTAAAGCTTTTACCTCAAGAAACTTGAATCTAGTAAATTTATCTTGATTCCACCAAGAAGTCTCCACTTAAAAGTGTTCCCTAGCCTTCTAAAATTGCAAACTTGAGAGGAAGAAGACGACGGGAGGGTAAAAAATGGCGTTTTTTGAATGAAATTTTCACTTTTAATCGTTCGCGAATCGATTTTTGGGAACTGAAGCTTAAGTGATACTTAGGCACCTGCCTCTTGTGTTAGCTCACGCTTAAGCGCAAGATGTGGCGCTTAGACGCCAGGCATGATTTTCAAGATTTTCAAATTTAAGTAAAATGCATTATTTGCCTAAGTATACCACTCCTAAATGGTCTCATAACACTTAAATGATTATTTACAACTTCATATAACTCCCCTCTCTCTCAAAATTCTCCCATATAACTATTTCAATTCGAGGCTAAAAAAATAAAAAATTTCACACAAACAAACTTATATTAATTCACAAACGAGTACAAATACATTTAACACTTAATTCTCATTCCAAAGAATCTTGGATGAGAAAATTTCCTAAATACAAACACTTAACAATCATTTCACAATTAAACATATAAGTAAAACAAACATTAAAAACTGGACTTAAACACTACACACTTAAGAACAACGACTTCTAACACAAATTCTAACACATAACTTAATTCCATTCTTCATTCATTGGAACAAATTCCTGTCTTTCATTAGTCTCTCCAGGAATATAGAGTTGATAAAACGGATGGTGGTGACGAGCTCTGATATTATCTTCTTCAATCCACTTCTGCTTAATGAACATCGCCTTATTTGCTTCCTCTATATAATTAGTGTGACTAAATTGCATCTTCAATTGCCATCCAATATTCTCTAGATGTGCATGAAACTCAGGTACCTTGGTCTCTAATAAATTCATGGTATTCTCAATTTTGTTGAACTTCTCTGATATCCCTTCAATAGTAACGACTAAGAAACTATTATAAATCTCTTGTGCACTTTGACTAATGAACCTCTTCTTCATGGTTTCTTCCTTCTTCTTCAATTTCATCTCCCATGAAGACATTTTCTCTAAATCTCTCTTTCACTTAGACTTTTAGGGCTAAAAATGATATGAGGTGAAATTCCTTCTCAAATCCCTTCTATTTATAGGCCTAAATCCTCATAATAACTTCTAGGCATGTCTAGGAACTAATTGGTGGTTAAACCTTCTAGAATATTAATTTCGCACATGTGTTTAAACTACCGCGCTTATGCGCCGAATCTTGGCGCTTAAGTGCTAGTGCACATTTTTGCACCAGTCAACTTAACGTCCAAATTCTCATTCTAACATGTCTAATAAAGTCTTAAAATCAGTACTAACACATAATTGTCTCAAAAATACTACCCTAATTTTTTTAATCACACACAAAACAACAATCAAAACAAAAACACATTGATAACTATGGGTTGTCTCCCACAAAGCGGTTGGTTTTTTGTCGTCAGCCCGACATAACCAGTGCTCATTCCATCGTTAAATTTATGTTGATCCCCTATAAATAAGGTTTTAGTCTATGACCATTCACTTTAAATATTTTCTCAAACTTATGATTTTTAATATCCACAACTCCATAAGGATAAACTTTCACACAACAAATGGGTCGATACTAGTTTGCCTGAAAATAATCTTAACCTTGCATTATATAGCAAAACTTGTTGCCCTGGCTGAAACTTTTTAATAAGAATCTTTTAATCATGCCACATCTTCATCTTTTCTTTATAACTTTTAGCACTCTCATAAGATTTATTTTTTCGATCATGCCACATCTTCATCTTTTCTTTATAAATCTTGGCACTCTCATAAGATTCATTCTTTATCTTTTCAAGCTCATTTAATTGTAACAATCTTTTCTCACTAGCATCTTTCAAATTATAATTGAACTCTTTAATTCATTTAATTGCAATAATCTTTTCTCACCAGCATCTTTCAAATTATAATTGAACTCTTTAATTATTTTAATTTTTCTTTATAAATCCTAGCACTCTCATAAGATTCATTCCTTATCTCTTCAAGCTCATTTAATTGTAACATCCTTTTCTCACCAGCATCTTTCAAATTATAATTGAACTCTTTAATCACCCAATATGCTTTATGCTCAAGTTCAAATGGCAAATGACAAGCTTTTTCAAATATTAGCCTACATGGGGACATTCCTATAGGAGTTCTATATGCAGTCCTATAAGCCCACAAAGCATAGTCATGTTTTACTGACCAATCCATTTTTGTTGGATTCACATATTTTTCCATAATTTTTTTAATTTTACGATTGGATAATTCAGCCAAAACCACTTGTCTGAGGATGATAAGCAGTAGCAATCCTATGATTTATATGATATTTCTTTAACAATTTCTCCATTATGACATTTCTAAAATGACTTCCCCCATTAGTTATGATAACTCTCGGCATCCCAAATCTACAAAATATATTCGTTTTCAAAAAATTTGCAAAACTTTGAGAATCACATCGAGGTAAAGCAATAGCTTCTATCCATTTGGATACATAGTCCTCTGTTAATAGAATATATAAATTTCTGAAAGTTGGTATAAATGGTCCCATGAAATCTAATCCCTAAACATCAAATATTTCAACTTCTAGCATATAATTGAGGGGCATCTCATTTCTTTTAGAAATATTGTCTACTCATTGACATCTATCACAAGTTTTAATATAAGCATTAAAATCTCTAGAAATTGTAGGCCAATAGAACCCAAGATTGTAGAATTTGTATGTTGTTTTATCAACACCAAAATGTCCCACAAAATCAGAATTATGACATTTTTGGATAGTCTCATAAGTTTCTTCTAATGGTACACATCTTTGAATAATCATCTTGTTTATATAAAAATGGGTCATCCCAAAAATAAGTCTTAGCTTCAGAAATAAATTTCCTCTTCTGTTGGTATGTCATTCCATAGGGTATAATATCACTAACAAGAAAGTTTACAATGTCGGCATACTACGGAATACGCCACTCATTTATAGTGAATAATTTTTCATTTGGAAAATGGTCATTAATTTCTTTTTCAAAATAGAGTGTTTTTTCTAACTCAAGCCTGGAAAAATGATCAGCAATTTGACTTTCAATCCCTTTCCAATCTACTATTTCAAAATCAAATTCTTGTAAAAGAAGAATCCATCTTATAAGTCTAGGTTTAGCATCTTTCTTTTTCATTAAATACTTAATAGAAGAATGATCTGTATGCACTACACAATGAGTTCCAATCAAATGTCTAAACTTATCAAAAGCATATACTATTGCTAATAACTCTTTTTTAATTGTTGTATAATTAATTTGAGTTTCAGTGAGAGTTTTACTAGCATAGTAAATTACTTTGAAAATTCTATCACATCTTTGTCCTAAAACCGCTCCAACTAAAACCGCTCCAATAGCATAATCACTAGCATCACACATCAATTCAAACGGCTTTCCCCAGTCTAGTGAAATTATAATTGGTGCAGTGATTAATTTTTCTTTTAATAACTTAAAAGCTTTTAAGCATTTTCTGATATTTGATAACCTAATACAATTCCTCATGCTATCATAAATTGGCATTTTCCCAATTAAGGACTAAATTTTTTTCTTCACAGCACTTAAGAACTTTAGATAAATGTTCCAAACATGAGTCAAATGAAGTTCCAAACATTAAAAAGTCATCCATAAAATACTTCAATCCCTTTTCTAATTAAATCACAAAAAATTGTCATCATACATCTTTGAAATGTAGCAGGGGCATTACATAAACTAAATGACATTCTTCTAAAAGCAAAAGTACCATAAGGACTGGTAAACATTATTTTCTCTTGATTCTCTAGAGATATTTGAATTTGGTGATAACCAGTATATCCATCCAGGAAACAAAAAGTATTTATGCCCAGCTACTCTATCCAACATTTGATCTAGAAAGATAGTGGAAAATGATCTTTCCTAGTGGAAAGATTTAATTTTCTATAATCAATGCATATTCGCCGCTCTGTAACTTATCTAGTAGGTATTAACTCATTATGTTAATTCACAGTCACAGTTGTTCTTCCTTTCTTAGGAACGCCTGTAATTTGTCTAGTAGGTATTAACTCATTATGCTCATTCACAGTTACAATTACTCCTTTCTTAGGAACAAACTGAATTGGACTAACCCATGCACTATCTGAAATAGGGTAGATAATTCCAACATCTAACCACTTCAAAATTTCTTTCTTAACAACTTCTTTCATAACAGGATTCAATCTCATTTGAGGATCAGCCCTGGGTTTGCAGTTCTCTTCCATATGAATTATACGCATACAAATTGAAGGACTGAATCCTTTAAAATCAGTAATTGTCCATCCAAAGGCTTTCTTAAAATTTCTCAATATTTTCATCAATCTTTCTTCTTCTTTCATCATTAACTTTGAGGAAATTATAACTGCTAGAGGAATCTCCTAAAAAGACATATTTTAAATGTTCAGGAAGTAACTTCAACTCAAGTTCTTGAGGTTATTCAATAGATGGACAAAATGATTTATCTTTGTCTATCATGTCCAAAATTTCAAAACTTTCTTGAACATAGTTTGAATCTTCCTTAAAAAGGTTTTCACATTAATCTAATTTATCTTCTTGCTAGTCTTCCAAATCTTTTTCTTCAGATTTTTCTTCATAAGTAGTTTTGCAATGACATTCACTTAGATATCTTATAACATTCATTTTATAACATTCATCATCTTTACATTTTGGAGGGTATTTCATTGATCTTGAAATATTGAAAGTAACAGCTTGATCATTGACGCGCATTGTTAATTCCCCTTTCTGCACATCTATTATTGCTCTTCCTGTGGCTAGGAAATGTCTCCCCAAAATGATAGATATCTCTTTATCTTCCTTCATATTTAACACAATGAAATCAACAGGAAAGATAAATTGATCCACTTTCAGTAGGACATCTTCTATAACTCCTTTAGGGTATGTTATTGAACGATCTGCTAACTATAGAGTTACAGTAGTAGGGGTTATTTCTCCTAATCCTAATCTTTTGAATAATGATAATGACATAAGGTTGATGCTTCGTTGACCTCATTTTTGGTTGAGGTTTATTTTTTCCTTTTTAGTAGCCTAGGGTCTAGCCATAGGACTTCTCCTGTTGACTATTCCTAGAAAACTAGACATAGCACCCTCACCATTAGAAATTCTACCCTCTTCTCCACTCAACTTGAAGTTCCACATGTTTCTCTCAACCTCTAAATACTTAGTAGGTGGGGTCACTGTGGGGGAAACTCAAGATGAGTCACCCTTAGGATTGCTGGACCTTAGGGTTGACCTTGGGTGTTGGTATGGAGCTAAGGCACTCATTACACTTATCTGTACCCACAATCACTCACAACCCTGAACTCAAATTTCTAGCCTAGATCCCTTGATCTTTTGGGATACTCATGTAGATGGTCCCCTAAACCTACTAGCCCTAGAGCTATGGTTTGGCTAAGACCACTATGTAGAGGACCCAAAATGGGGTTTTCTTTGGTCCATGGCTTATTGGTGATGATTGGTACTTCAACTCTACCAAAATACCCATCTTGTCCTTTTACCCCTAAAACACCCCCTAATTACCAAAATACCACTCTTGGACCCAAAATCCCAAAAATTCCAAAAGTTCCCAGAAAATCCCAATAAACCCCAACTATTCCCAATTTTATTTCTCTCAACTACCATATGACCCAATTTGGCCACTTTGACCATATTTAAGCAAAATCCACAAATTGCCCTTTACAGACCCAAATTTCCCAAAGTCCAACTCAAATGTCCACCAATTTGATCTCAATTGACCCCAATTCCAATCCCAAACTCAAATTCACTTTTGATATGACCAAAATAAACCAAATACAAGCTTAATTGGTCCATGATTTGAGCCCAATTTTGATTTGGGTCAAAGCCCCAATTTTGACCATATGACCTAATCTCACCAAATTGAACCCATAGCCTAGTCAATTGGCCTCAATTAATGTTGAAAAATCTTTAGGAAATTCCTATACATCAAAATAAATCATAAATTGACATTGGTGAAGCCTCAAATCCATTTGATTTTGGCATAAGTCCAAAATTCTCAAATTTGGCCCCAAATTGGCTAAGTCCCCAAATTTCACCCAATTGATTGCCTTAACCTCCAAATTGGCATCCAATTCATGTTGAAAACTCTTCATGAGGTCCCTATTGACCATTTAAAATAATCAATTTGGACTTAGCCCAAGGCTAACCCAAGCTAGACCCAAGCCTAGCCCAACATGACCAAATTGATTAAAGTTCAAAATTCCTTCAAATT
>JXCR01138364.1:17891-29506 GCA_002079205.1 Phalaenopsis hybrid cultivar | reverse complement strand
ACACACACACAGTATATATATATATATATATATATATATATATATATATATATATATATATATATATATATATATATATTGCGTGCTAGAAAATTCGCGGCGGTAGAGTAATGAATTATCATCTTAACATTGTGCGAGGATTCAACACACACTCAGATAAAAAATGAATCAACCTATGATGACACCATAAGTTTTTACATGAAAAACTCGTAAAGGGAAACCACGGGATCTGGCATAGTTATAAAAATTCACTATAAGTTGACGATTACAGAGGTCCCTTGTCCTATAGATAAGAAAGGGTTACTAGATTTTATAAAATAAATTGTCGGCTAATGGTGTCTAGTTGGTGGTGATCAACTGAGATCGGCGGTGATTGACGGTAGTCAACGACAATCGATGACTGTCAGTGGTAGTTGACGGAGGTCAGTGGTGGTCGATGACGGTCAGTGGTCGACGATGGATGACGGAGGTTAACGAAAGTCAACGGTGATCGATGACAGTAAGCCGTGGTCGATGGAGGTCGACGGTGGTTAACAGAGGACGGCGGTCGGCTGTGGTCGAGGACGCTCGGCGGTGGTTGATGACGGTTGCTAATGGTCGACGGCTGTCGGCGATGGTCGTTGATGGTCAGTGGTGGTCGAGGACGATCGATAATGACAGAGATGATGTTGGACTTGAACTCTTTCTCAAAGCTTATTTAAAGTGGTTTGGGTGCAATTAATGCAGGAGTATAAACCATTCTGACCGGACGGACCAGAGAGCTTCCCTCAATCAGATGATGTTTGATGGACATTTTATTGCCTTAACGATATCAAAATTGAGCAAACTTGGGCTCGTTGGATTCGTCTTGCCGACACGCTCGATCCAACTATAAACTTATTAGATTCGATATTTGTTTGACCATTCAAATGCCTCCAGAAATTCTCTAAGTGTTATTTAATGAATTGATCTGGGCTTTATCTAACTTGGATTGGACTATTTTTTATGTCATTGTATCTGTTTCATCGAGTCGGTCAGTTTGACTATAAGTTTACTGAAATCAAAGCTCTAGATGACTATTAATTAAAGTTTGAATGGTTTTTGCTAAAAAGGTTATCTCGAGATTAGTGATGGATGATGAAATTTGTTGGTGGCGTACCAGTTACCCCTGTATTTTCAGACGAGTTTAATTTCTTCGTCCGAAAATATCTAGATTCGAAGCTTTTTCATTTTTGTTGTGACATAGAGCAATTTGATTGGGTGTAGCCCAGATGGTATGTATTTTTGCTTCACGTGAGGGGGTTGGGATCAAATCCTCTGCAAAGTAAAATATATGTATATATACATGATATATCTTGTCGTGTCCTCCAAGTTGGAGGAATCTGTTATTATTATTTTTAATGATTCACTGTTTTTTTTAAATTTAATGAAGAGCATTTTTTTTAAATAAACAACTGATTTTAAATGACTAATTTAATTTATCATAAGTATAGGGGGTTTTCAGTCTATAAAGAGGTCAATGAGAGAAGAAAAAAGGTAGAGTCCCCGTCTCTGCTTCACAGGTAATCTGGGATTTCCCATAAAAAGAAAGTCATCCATGTCCTGCATAGCAGGCAAGCAACAGGATCTTCTTTCTCGTTGCGGTGAAGTGTTGCGGCGGTGCGTCACGGAGGAACGTTGCAGCGGGGTGTCGTGGCGACACGACGAGTTACGACAAAGAGTTGCGTGAAAGAATTGCGGCGGAGAGTTGCGGTGCAGAGTTGTGGAGAAGAGTTGCTGCAAAATGTTACGGTGAAGCGATTTTGTGTGGCGTCGTAGCAACACGAGGCTTTGTGGCGGTGCGGCGCGGTCGCATTCCAGCGGTGCGCCGCGGTGGGGTGTTGGGGCGATGTGATGTGTTACAGTGGTGTGTCGCGGTGAGAAGTCGGTGCATTGTGGTGACGTATTGTGACTGAGCATCGTGGCGTTGCATCGCGGTGGTGCATAACAGCGGCGTGACACTTTGCAACGTGATGTGGTGGCAAATTTTTGTGGTGCGTTGCGGTTGTGTGACACATTGGAAATCCAATGTCATGTAAGAAGGTTATCGTGGGGATAAATCACCAGTGGCATTTAACTTTATTGAGGCTATGCATCAGAATGTTACTTGATGATATTCACCTGTATAGGAGGATTCAAAGGAAGCTCATCAAGGACTTATTAACCCATCTGAGGTTATTTGTTGGAGCATTGCTCGCTTATGAACTTGTGTGCAATGGGTCAGGTGTAGTCCACCAAGGACTATTAACCTATCCGATGTTGTTTACAGGAGTAAAAACTCAACGATGTTATCCCATATGGAAGAGGTTAGATCAAATCCCCCTTGGATAGATCATGCTAAGACTAAGATACAACTAAAGTTGTGTATTTCTTGGGTCGAGAGCATAAAGTGACTCATGAATGAGCTATTACACTTTCTAAGGATATCCTTTATGTAGAAAAAAGTAAATAAATAATATTTGGGATTATTGGGGTGTTACTGACAGTAATTGCAAAGATTTTATGCATTCCAAGTCTGTGGCAAGCTTTTTCCATCTGAATTATTGAGCTTGAAGGTTCCAGACTTGATCATGGTAGCCATGATATATGAGCCTTTCTAGAGAGGTGATAGTTTATTGTGTTGAGGACCATGCCGGCGGCTTCAATGTTATGCAAGACCAGATCATCGATGAAGATATGTCGAGGCTTGACTTTCTGGTTGAAGTGGTGAGCAACTCTTTGGTGGTAGGAGGCGGCTCTAAAATGGGCCACATTGCATATTTCAAAGAGGAGATCCAAATGTTGTGGGAGCTTTTCCTCGTTGTTATATGAGTTGAAAGTCTTAACTCGCAGGTTTGGAACTCCGATGTCAACTGGAATAACAGCCTCAGTGTTGAAACACAAGTTATATGGAATTTCTCCGATTAGAGTACAAGCAGTGGTGAGATAGGCCCAAAGGACATTGTGCAGTTCTTCTACCCACTGCCCCCCCCCCCTCGCCTTCTCAAGACGAGACATCAACCCCTTGAGCATCGATCAATTTGTCACCTCTGTCTGCCCATTTATTTGAGGATGCGCCATGGTAGTATGCACCAACAGAATGTGAAGATCCTTACAGAAAGATGTGAAGACTCTTCAAGTGAATTAAGTCCTATTATGAGTGATAATCATTGTGGGGAGGCCAAAACTATAGATGATGTTTTCCCAGACAAATAGTTTGGCATTTGCTTTAGTGATCTTGGTGAGCAGCTCCGCCTCTAACCATTTGGTGAAGTAATCGATAGCTAAGATGATGAATATTTTTTGCCCAGTAGCTAGTGGAAATGGTCTCATTATATCTGCCCCCCATTGGGAGAAAGGCCAAAGACTCAAAAATGATGTTAGTTGTACCAACAGCACATGCGAAAGATTGAAATGTAGTTGGCAACTCTTGCATTTTTATACAAACTCTAACGTGTCTTGCTTAATTGTGGGCTAGTAGAAACCTTGCCTCATTATTTTAAGATCAAGTGCCCTGCCACCAAGATGCTCCCCACATATTCCAGAATGAACTTCCCGTAGAGCGTAATCAACTTCAGATGAAGGAAGACACTTGAGGTATGGACCTACAAATGCCTTCTTATACAGCTCATCCCCTATAAGAATGAAGTTGGCAGCCATGCGTCGGATGGGAATTGATGTAGTAGCATCATCTGAGAGTGTTCCGTCTCAGAGGAAGGAGATGATAGTATTCTTCCAAGATGGCTCCCTTAGGTCATCTATAGACAGTATCACCCATGGGTCATGGATGCTAGGAAAATGTATCTCCTCAATACACTTTCTTTTATAGAGATCTCCAGTTGTTAAAGTTGCTAATTTGGAGAGGGCATTAGCTTGGGTGTTATGCTCCTGAAGTATGTGAATAAACTGACATGTTTCAATTTAGGCAAGAAGTGCTCTTACTAGAATGAGATACTGCACTAATTGTGAGTTATGAGCATCAAATTCTCCTTCTAATTGGGATCTGATGAGTTGAGAATCAACGTAGATGATTATGTTTCGTACTTCACAGTCAATGACAAACTTTAATCCAGCGACAAGTGCTTCATATTCATCAACATTATTTGTGGCTGAGAATTTCAAACGAAGTTCTTGCTCCAAAATGTCTTTATTTGGGGAGATGAGTAGTATTCTTGCACTAACTCCTGAGTTCTTGGATGCTCCATCTACGTATAGTGTCCACTAAGGTGACCATGGAAGAGAAGAGGGTTGTTCATCATAGGTAAGCACTGTACATTCTACCACAAAGTCAGCCAATACCTGTGATTTGATGTTTGGTCGTGGTAAAAAGTGGATGTTAAATTCTCTCAATTGTACTGACCATTTAACTAATCTTCCTGATACTTCTGGTTTTTGTAGGATAGCCTTCAAAAGAAGTTGCGTGTAGACGCCAATAGTGTGAGCCTAGAAGTACGGACGAAGTCTCCTTGCTGAGAATACCAGGGCTAGTGCGGTCTTATCCACCATCAGGTAGCGACTTTTTGTATCAGAGAGAATCTTGTTAACGTAGTATAATGGTTTCTCAACTGAGTTTTCCATTCTGATGAGCACAAAGCTTATTGCATGAGGTGAAATAGCCAAATAGATATATAATATCTCTCCTTGAACGGGCTTTGAGACGATTGGCAGTGAAGCCTAATACGCCTTAAGTTGCTCAAAAGCAATTTGACGTTCTTCTGTCCATTGAAAATCAGTGTTTCGAGCACGTCTAAGTACCTTAAAGAATGGCAAATATTTATTGCCACAACGAGCTAAGAAACAGGATAGAGCGGCTATACGACCATTCAAACGTTGAACCTCCTTGATGTTCCTTCAGGGCACCATATCTCTTAGTGCCTTGATTTTTTCTAGGTTTGCCTCAATTCCAAAATTGGTAACCATAAATCCCAGAAACTTCCTTGATGTGACTCCGAAAGCACATTTAGTCGGGTTAAGTCAAAAATCGTATTTACGAAGGAGTTGAAAACACTTCTCCATATGAGAAATGTGTTGGTATGATTCCAAGTTTTTTTACTAACATGCCATCAACATAAACCTCCATTGTACGCTCGAGAAGGTTTCTGAAGGCCATGTTCATGAGTCGTTGATAAGTTGCACTAGCATTTTTTAACCCGAATGACATAACTTGATAACAGTATAAGCCCTTATATGTTTAAAAAAAGGTGGCATCCTCGTCCATTGGGTTCATCTTTATTTGATTGTAACCTAATTATGCATCCATAAAACTTAGCATCTGATGTCCAAGCGTGGCATCGACGAGTGGATCTATGCACGGGAGGGGAAAATTATCCTTCAGGCAAGCTTTGTTGAGGTTTGTATAGTCGACACACATTTTTCATGACCATTAGCTTTTTCACCATGACTATATTGGTTATACTTGCAGGATGATGTACTTTTCGTATGAACTTTTCTTTAAGAAGCTTGTTGACTTCTTGTTCAATAGCTTTTAAGCGATCTGGGGCAAAATTGTGCTTCTTCTGGACAACTAGTTTAAAGGTTAGGTCTATTTTTATAGAGTGTGTGATTATTTCTGGGTCAACTCCAAACATGTCGGCCGAAGTCCATGAAAAAATGTATTGGTTCCTTTTGAAAAGATCAACATACTCTGACCTTTGCTCATTAGAGAGTAAGGAACCAACTTGCACTGTTCTCGAGCGATGTTCGTCAGAGAGTAGGATTTGAACCAAGTATTCCATGGGAGAAGCTCGTTGAGATACATCTTCATCTTGAAGATCAAAGTTCTCAATGCTAATTGTCATTGACGGACGTGGTTGAGCTTGTTTAAGGTAGCATGATTGTGTTATCTGTTGATCACCTCGCACGATGTTGATCCCTGCTGAGGTTGGAATCTTGATCTTCAAATGTGTTATAGAAGTCACGATGTCAAAGATTGATTGCAGTGGTCTCCCAAAGATGACATTATATGTCGATTCTGATTTGTCGACAATGAACTGGACTAAATTATTTGTTAAGGAAAATCTCCCAAGACAACAGGGAGATTTATTGTTCCCTTAACCCTCACTGGTCGATTATCAAAACCATTTAATGGTCCAGATGCAGGTTGAAGCCTTTCCCTTATCAATCGTAAACTAAGGAAAGTTGAATAGAATAACACATCGACAGAGCTCTCATTGTCGATCAGGATCCTTTTTACATTATAACATGGCCCGCCAATTTCTGCACTAATGACGAGAGGATCTTTGTGAGGGACTCAAACTCCTTCCAAATCGGAATCATCAAAAGTGATAGGCTCGAGGTGCAATTTCTACTGCATTGGTTCACCGGGTATAGTGATAAGGACTTGATCAGTCAGTAATGGGCCTCCAGCAATTGTTTAAATTTCACCTACAACTGGGTGACCCCCATGTTACTGCCCTTGTGTATGTTGCCCTCTAGTAGAAGCATTATCGGTACCAGCTGGTTTATTTTGTAAAAATCCACTAAGATATCCCTATTTAATTAACCTTTCAATCACTTCCTTGAGCTGCTTACACGCTTCGGTGGAGTGGCCACGACTTCGATGAAAATGACAGTATTGTTCTTGATTCCCTGAGTTAGGTTTTAGGGAGTAAGGCCACTTAACGGCTTGCTCATCTTTGATAGCCATTAAGACGTTAGCACATGATGTGTTGAGCGGTGTATACTCTTTATTAGTTCGATACTCACTTTGCTGGCATGTAGATTGAAGAAGGAGGTTGTGATTCCTCTATGCTTCAGACTTCCTCCATTGCGAAAATTGATTATTATCTCCAGTGTAATTCTTGCACTTTCCTCTAATTTTCTCGAACTACTCTTTATGTGTGTTTATGGCCTCATCCGCAGTGATTTGGGCCTCAACACGGTGAACAATGTCAGCATAAGAACTAATTGTCTCCCGCATCAGTGATGAGTAAAAAGGTCCTGGGCGGAGCCCCCCAAGGAAGACCACCCTTAGTAACTCTGGGTCTACCCCCGAAATCTGAAGGGCTTCAACAGAAAACCTGTGGAAGTAGTCCTTTAGTGACTCTCCTTCATTTTGACAAATTCCTGAGAGATGGGATGAATCCTTTAAGATCCTTCGATTTGCGATGAACTGCTCCATGAACAGTTTGCCAAGCTCGTTAAAGGTGTTAACAGTGCCCCTTGGCAAAGAGTAGAACTAGGATTCTCAAAATGGCTCGTTGTTCGCGAACAACTCGTGTTCGGCTAGTTAAGAAGCTCGTATTCGTCTCGTTCTCTAATTTAAAGAGTCGAACACGAACAACATGAACAAATATTTTTTCGTTCGTGTTCGGCTCGTTTTGGCTCGAAATACTACTAATCAATTATATATATATATATATATATATTTGTTGAATAGTATTTTTTAAAAAAAGTTAATTGACTACAAGGCTACAAAAATTTATAATCAATTAAAAGTATTAATTAATAAAATAGAATAAAAATTATTATGATAGATTCAAATAATGTTTAAATCTTGCCCCAATCCTTAACATCTTGTAGCTACATGATTAGGGTTGTCAAAACGACTCTTTGTTCGTCAACGGCTGATCCCAAAAATATAGTTACGTAAAACTTATAAAGTTGACTTCTCTTTACAACGATGCTAAAAACTTGATGCGTTATTTTATGAATAAGAAATTTAAGCAATTTATGTTGGGATTCTACGCAAGTATACGTATCGTTATCAAGTAATATAAAACATTTTATTTAAGCCCCAAATATTGATCCAATGATGAAGGTTTAAATTTGAAATGATAGATTAACTAGGAAATTCACAGAAATAAAATGAAATTACTGTCACTAATTTTGAATTGTTTAAGATACTATCAGAAGAAAATTATTAATTACTAGCAAAACTAAAATGCAAAGTTTAAATAGTAACTACTAAACTATGTTTAATGTGATGAAGTTTTTTAATAAGAAAAAACATCTTTCCCACTACAATGAGTTTTTGGCAAAAAGAGATTAGATAAATGGTTTAAATATGTATTGTGCAAAATATGAGCAATTTTAATTTTCTACGCTGATTCAGCATTATAAAAAATCATTGGCTAATCTCAGGTTTAGTCTCTAAATCTGTGGTTGGGCTAGAGGATACTGGCTCTCATTCCAAAGCTCCCACTTCCCTTCCCCTGAAAGCTAACGCTCGATTTAGTTCTTAAACACTAAGACTAAATTGGGGATTTTAGTTTGTCACCCTAAAATCTCCAATTCTACACCTAGTAAAGTATATTTTCCTATTTATTTGCACTTAATTCCATGAATGAAATACTCCTTCATGGAATTAAATGTGATTCTCACTCTAGTTTTAGAAATCATACTCCATTTCACGGATCATATGTTTCACAACATATTTTAACAATTCAATTGGTCATATCAAAAAGTAAATTAAGAACGGAGTTGAAAAACTATCGCAATTTATTTTATATTTTAAAATTGGCACATCCAAATTATTTCTTCATTTTACCATATCTCAGAGTAGGTAGAAAGATAAATGAAATTACTCAGACTTCATGAGAAAGATACAACAAAACACAAATTTTATATATAAAAGAAAGTTCATACAATAATAATAAACAAACAACATTATCTGAAACTCTTTCTCAAAGCAAATCTCTTGTAGCCTCTCTTAGAAGATGTAGGAAGAAGAAATCTCTCACTTCTCTCTCTCTAACACTCTTATAGAAGAATTCACACATAAACTCACTATAAAAACACAAAACTCTAAAGAAATAAATGACTAATAGACTCTAAGTGGTTGTGGGGAATGTGCAATAGCGTGGAAGAGAGTGGAAATCGGTCGAAGGGGGTGGTCTTTTCTAATCAATTTCCACTCTAAATAGAGTCTAATGTCGGTTTTCCAATATGTGCATCCAAAAACTCTTCAAAAAGAGTCCAAATTCGTTGAATCTTCTAGAAACAGCTCTTGCACCGACATTGGGGTCGCCGACGCCCATTCTGGGGTCATGGCCCGTGAATTAATTTAATGCTCTGTTAAATTGCACCGTCGGCGCTGCTCTTAGCGTCGTTGGCGCTGAGGATAGTCTAACCTCTCTTTTGTAGGATTGCGACGTCGGCGCTGAGTATTTCTTCAAAAACACCATTTTGACTCCAAATTCCATCATTTTTTTCTTCTTTTTCGCTTCAAGTCCTAAAAATCAATAACCTACAATAAAACATGAAAAAAATCTTCTTTTAAAGTGCAATATCACTAAAAATGNCTTGATTCCCTGAGTTAGGTTTTAGGGAGTAAGGCCACTTAACGGCTTGCTCATCTTTGATAGCCATTAAGACGTTAGCACATGATGTGTTGAGCGGTGTATACTCTTTATTAGTTCGATACTCACTTTGCTGGCATGTAGATTGAAGAAGGAGGTTGTGATTCCTCTATGCTTCAGACTTCCTCCATTGCGAAAATTGATTATTATCTCCAGTGTAATTCTTGCACTTTCCTCTAATTTTCTCGAACTACTCTTTATGTGTGTTTATGGCCTCATCCGCAGTGATTTGGGCCTCAACACGGTGAACAATGTCAGCATAAGAACTAATTGTCTCCCGCATCAGTGATGAGTAAAAAGGTCCTGGGCGGAGCCCCCCAAGGAAGACCACCCTTAGTAACTCTGGGTCTACCCCCGAAATCTGAAGGGCTTCAACAGAAAACCTGTGGAAGTAGTCCTTTAGTGACTCTCCTTCATTTTGACAAATTCCTGAGAGATGGGATGAATCCTTTAAGATCCTTCGATTTGCGATGAACTGCTCCATGAACAGTTTGCCAAGCTCGTTAAAGGTGTTAACAGTGCCCCTTGGCAAAGAGTAGAACTAGGATTCTCAAAATGGCTCGTTGTTCGCGAACAACTCGTGTTCGGCTAGTTAAGAAGCTCGTATTCGTCTCGTTCTCTAATTTAAAGAGTCGAACACGAACAACATGAACAAATATTTTCGTTCGTGTTCGGCTCGTTTTGGCTCGAAATACTACTAATCAATTATATATATATATATATATATATTTGTTGAATAGTATTTTTTAAAAAAAGTTAATTGACTACAAGGCTACAAAAATTTATAATCAATTAAAAGTATTAATTAATAAAATAGAATAAAAATTATTATGATAGATTCAAATAATGTTTAAATCTTGCCCCAATCCTTAACATCTTGTAGCTACATGATTAGGGTTGTCAAAACGACTCTTTGTTCGTCAACGGCTGATCCCAAAAATATAGTTACGTAAAACTTATAAAGTTGACTTCTCTTTACAACGATGCTAAAAACTTGATGCGTTATTTTATGAATAAGAAATTTAAGCAATTTATGTTGGGATTCTACGCAAGTATACGTATCGTTATCAAGTAATATAAAACATTTTATTTAAGCCCCAAATATTGATCCAATGATGAAGGTTTAAATTTGAAATGATAGATTAACTAGGAAATTCACAGAAATAAAATGAAATTACTGTCACTAATTTTGAATTGTTTAAGATACTATCAGAAGAAAATTATTAATTACTAGCAAAACTAAAATGCAAAGTTTAAATAGTAACTACTAAACTATGTTTAATGTGATGAAGTTTTTTAATAAGAAAAAACATCTTTCCCACTACAATGAGTTTTTGGCAAAAAGAGATTAGATAAATGGTTTAAATATGTATTGTGCAAAATATGAGCAATTTTAATTTTCTACGCTGATTCAGCATTATAAAAAATCATTGGCTAATCTCAGGTTTAGTCTCTAAATCTGTGGTTGGGCTAGAGGATACTGGCTCTCATTCCAAAGCTCCCACTTCCCTTCCCCTGAAAGCTAACGCTCGATTTAGTTCTTAAACACTAAGACTAAATTGGGGATTTTAGTTTGTCACCCTAAAATCTCCAATTCTACACCTAGTAAAGTATATTTTCCTATTTATTTGCACTTAATTCCATGAATGAAATACTCCTTCATGGAATTAAATGTGATTCTCACTCTAGTTTTAGAAATCATACTCCATTTCACGGATCATATGTTTCACAACATATTTTAACAATTCAATTGGTCATATCAAAAAGTAAATTAAGAACGGAGTTGAAAAACTATCGCAATTTATTTTATATTTTAAAATTGGCACATCCAAATTATTTCTTCATTTTACCATATCTCAGAGTAGGTAGAAAGATAAATGAAATTACTCAGACTTCATGAGAAAGATACAACAAAACACAAATTTTATATATAAAAGAAAGTTCATACAATAATAATAAACAAACAACATTATCTGAAACTCTTTCTCAAAGCAAATCTCTTGTAGCCTCTCTTAGAAGATGTAGGAAGAAGAAATCTCTCACTTCTCTCTCTCTAACACTCTTATAGAAGAATTCACACATAAACTCACTATAAAAACACAAAACTCTAAAGAAATAAATGACTAATAGACTCTAAGTGGTTGTGGGGAATGTGCAATAGCGTGGAAGAGAGTGGAAATCGGTCGAAGGGGGTGGTCTTTTCTAATCAATTTCCACTCTAAATAGAGTCTAATGTCGGTTTTCCAATATGTGCATCCAAAAACTCTTCAAAAAGAGTCCAAATTCGTTGAATCTTCTAGAAACAGCTCTTGCACCGAC